>JARKIC010001132.1:0-148983 GCA_029378375.1 Mycena olivaceomarginata | reverse complement strand
TCGCACGAATAATTCCTGTGGACGCGGTCAGGGTATCGTAGAAGTCTCGTACAACTCGGGCGCGATGATCGAGGAGTTGGCCATTAATGTTCTTTATTCAATCACAAGGTGCTCGACGGCCTTCGGCCGTCTCCCTCCTTGGATTGCGAGTAATGTTGAAGTTCTTAATTGTTGAGTGCCGGTTTATCCCGAATTTGAAATTCTCCGGAGTTAGAGCTTGCACTCTCCGGAAAAGGAAATCTCGAGGAGGGGGAAATCTTATAAAGGGTTTGACATAGGATACCTCCTTCTATGCCCTATGAGCCAACCTGTGTTTTATCTATGTCAAGTTCTGACTGAACTGTTTCTTGCAGAATCAAGGATCTTGTGACCCCCGATTCACTATTCTTTTTTTTGGAGCGTTTGGGATAATGAGACTTAGTCTGCAGATGCATTCCAAGGTCATCCGCTTGTGTTGCTGGTGGACCAGACATTGCCGGGGAAGTTTGCTCAGGAGGAAATGCCGTTATGCACAATTATTTAAACCAGTGTGGGACTCCGACCCGAAAATACATTTATCCTATCCCAGTTGATCAATGATGGGTCGCATACTACTAAAACCCCCCTTTTGTCCAGTCATCCGGCAGTGAGTCCATCCAGAAGTAGACCACTCCAAGTGCTTAGCACCAGTTTTTTATTCAAGGCTAAAGAATCAATCTGACTTTGTCTGTCAACAGGTGGTCCCGCTGTAATGCTCGGTTTATAGTGTTCAACCACGTTATAAATTTCTGCTGCAGTTAATATTCTGTCTGTCTGGATTTGCAATGACACGGTTGACGTGGAGGTTCCAAATCAGGTGCCATGCAGATGATACCAGAACTGCAAATAGTCTTCCTTTCGCATGGATGATGTGTCCTTGGGGTGATTTAAATTTTACAAGGTTGGATCCTAGTATCAATCCCCAGTTCAGATCAGGCCATTGGTCATATTTCATTGTCCAAAGTTGTTGGGTGAAAAGCCAGATCAGTTTTTGACCTGGTGCATCACACTCCAATGCAATGCTCCAGAGATTCAGGAACACCACATATGTGGCAAATACCTTTATTTCTGAGTTCTTTATATGACTCCAAAAATCACCGACCCTGAATGTATTGTGTATACATTCCGAAAGAACTCCCGGGTTAGTCGTTGGAAAGTAGTAGATCGAATTGATTTCCATATCATTTCATCTGAAGGAGTATATTGGAAAACTCTGCAACAGCGCACCTGATACAATCCAGATTTATAAAGGTGGCCTTGCGGTGAGGTCTTGGACGCAATTTCTGTATTAATTTGTAGAAAAACCTCTGTGATCCTTGGGATAAGGGAACCCGGGCATTCAAAACTGAGGTCTATTTCTGTGTCAATTTCGATGGTTCGAATGTGTTCATTGTCAAAAATTTTGCTTTGTGATACCTTCTTGAGTTGGATCCTGGCCACCCTCATTCAATGCTGCAAACACACCACTCTTATCAAGTGGAATTTTGGGTCTAATATATTGGCTTCCCACCTCCGTCTTTGAGTGACCAGTACTTGTAATAAAAACTCGGATGAGGTGCAAATTAGCATTGGCACATTTCGTTTGTGTCTGTATAGAACAATAGACCACCCAGTAAGGTGGATTGGAATGTTACTGGTATTCGGGCTTATCAAAAGACAAGGTCAGGATTTCACTATCTTCCCTGGCATTTGTCACCGCTTTGATTGTTAGTCTGCTGGTAGGCTCAAACTCCCCTGGGTTCTCGATGGAAGCATGTAAGAATATTGTCATGAGAGGTGGATCTGGTTCATTCAATTTGGATCTCCTAGCTGATAACCCAATTAGACTGTCCTCGGAAGCGAAGATTCGGAAGCCTTCAGCCACATTGGTTAAATTAAAATTGGGGTCAAAGATCATCACTTCATCGGTTTCTATGTTTTATTGTTAAGATCTTGTTCATTATGGTGAGTGCTAACTCGTCAGTCAAATCCACATTTGGCATGTTTGGGTTCCATTTCGGTAGAAGGCAGTCTATCAAAAGTCTCGCGGTGTCAATACATCGACCGGGATGTTTCGCAACCCAGTAATGTCCGGTCTTGGTAGCATGATGGGCAGCCACAAATTTTTCTGCCAATTCCTGATGGGTTTACTTGGTGTGGTTTTCTTGGAACCACTGTTCGCCGATCTATGTAGACAATATCTTTTACAGTTCGTACTTCATGATTGAGTCTCAAGCATGTTGCAGCATCCCTGCGGCAGGCAGACTGATATAAAGTCTTGTTAACTGCAGGGTGCCTCCAAATAGGCATGTTTAACTTCAGGTCTTTGCTAATTGACAGACCCGTGAATTTCAGATTATAATTCCTTGCTGCAGTATCATCCACTTGATTTCTTCCGGTAATGGAGTTTTCTGGGAGATAGGGATATGTATATCCTGGAGGAACACATTCATTATCTGGCCCGGGCGTAAGTTGAGATAGCTCATTTCCAAATATTCTTTCAGGATACAGTCGAGTCGCTCATATGGAATACCCTCGAGAGAGGCCCAGAGGCTATTCCATATGACGATTATTCCAGAGGACATTTTTATTATTTTCCAAGAAATAAATTTGCTTTACACTACTGGGCTGAAGAACAATAATACTGTGTCTGAACCTTGCTTTCCTCGATCTCCTGCTTCAGTTCACCGCGAAATATACGTAACTGGTCCCCAAGGGCAAAGCCGCATCGAAATCCGGTCGAAAACGAAGCACCCTTTCGAGTAATTACACCCCGCCAATACCTCTTTCTTGTCAAAGTCAAATTCCACCTCTGCAGGTTCCTCCTCTTCGCCCTCATCTCCATCAGCCCCACTGGTCTTCATGTATTCCAAGATCTTGGCTACGCCCTCTTTTCCATCAGAGAAGCGACGATATTGTGCATCAAGATCCTCGTGCTCAGCCATGGGATCAAGGAGCTCGTCGAGCGACAGGATCTCTCCACAGACACAACACCGATCCCTCATCTGGACAAGAACCTCTGTAAGCTCCCTCTCGGCCTCCTGGAGATAACGATCATTGGCGAATGGGGCGGGGACTCGGGTGAAACATTAACAGGCGAGAAGTCAGCAGGCATAAGAGCTCGCACGACCTGCTCGGCTACAAGAGCATCCTCCTCCGCATTCATCACTGCTTCAAGTGCTGTCTCCTATTCCGTGGGAACATAGCCTGAGCCGAGTACGGACTGTAGGCGACTTTGCGCTTGCGGAAGTGTCATGTCTGTGGTCACAAAGTCCAAGACACATCCATGCACGTTGAATGTCACTCGGGGTGCTGTATTTGACGGAGGAGAAGATTTGGAGTCGGCAGCTGGTAGCATCTCGACATCGTCGGAGTCGTCGGAATCAGGTGTGTTTGGGTCAACAAAGATGTCTTCCCACTCGTCAGATTCCACCGGACAAACCCCCGTGTGTTTCCAACAGTTCGCGATCGTTGTTTGCATGACTTGGCTCCATGCAGTCTGATTGCACTGAGGAGGTCGATTTGAAAGGGCTGGAATCGTTTATCTCATAGAGATCCAGGGCGCGAATGGCAAGAGAACGCCGGTAATGGGCCTTGAGGCAGCGGATAATTCCTGCATCACAGGGCTGCACATACGAAGTGAGATTCGGGCTGAAAAATTCGAGCCGAATGTTTGTCGGCTTATAGCCGGTTGTATGACCAAGAAATTGTCAACCCAGAGAATGATGAACCGCTTTTGGCGTTTCATTTGCGGTCCAGTTTACGAAGCCATCTGGGCGGCGTGAATGAGCGGCATATAATCTTTCAAGTGGCGCAAAGCTTACTCTTCGAACAGTACTACTGCCGTCATCCAGGCCTTCTTATTGGCACGATAGTAAAATGAAGGTCGCATCCGAGCTGGATCCTTGCGACCGAAACGACAAGGCTTTTGGAATCGGCCGATGAAGAACAATTCTTCGCACTCGGTGCCCGTGGAATTGAGTGCCACTATCACCGAGACACGGAACTTGTCTTGTTTCTCCCCGGCAACAGGAGCAGAGCACAGGGTGCGGCCGGGAGGAGCCGAAGGAAAAAAGCTTGTCTCGTGGGCATTCCATCGATCCTCGGGAGCATACTGGGCCATGATTTTCTTGACACGAATCTTTCTGCTTCGACGGCTTTAAGATCGACGGACCCGCCTCGCCGTGTCTTCTACGCTCGCGGAATTTATATCTGTTACGGAAAATTGACGAAAGTGGGTTGACAGCAGGAAGGCACATACGCTTTCTTAAACAAATCAAGCCATCCAGTCCCCGTGAGCCGCTGCTCCTCCGGAATATTCAATGCCACCTCAAATCGCTTCCCCCACCCAATGAGCATTGGTCCCGTCACGGTGCGTCGCTTCTGCTCCATATCCTGCGCCCACAGTCCCAGAGCCTTGTCCACCTCTGGGGAAGTGACTACTCGTGCTCGCTTCATGGACAAAATATTGGGCTCGGCAGTGGCAACAAGAGCGCGTATCTTGTCCTTTTGCTTGGTCTTCTTTGACAGCGCAGGTTGCTTGAATAAGAGTTTGCCACCCTCAGCATCTGGCCGAGAGGAAAAATATTCAACAATGGCAGTTTGGGACATCTGTGGGTGCTTGTCCCAGTAGTCGAAGACCTGCACCCAGTCGCTGTAGGTGAGGTCCTGACGCCGCTCGCCATTGTGATAAAGAGCAAATGTGCGAGGCAAGTTGTTGGCAGGTTTTAGACTGGGTTTAGCAGCTGGTTGACTCGGTTTAGGTGGGTTTTTGTCTCTTTCACAGACTTTGCGACTCTTCTGAGACTCGGTTGGGGCCATGGTGGTGGCAAGAGAGCAAGGTTATTTTATTTTAGCACAATGGCGCGTCAAATTCACTTTAGCTCGCAGAAATTTCCATTTTCGGCCACCCACACCATGGAATATCGACCTCAAAGGGCTATTCCATATTCCAGAGCCCGGTTAGTGGAATAATTGGCTTGTCCGACCCTGGGAGATGCTCAAAGGTCATTCCATATAGCGATTATTCCATATGATATAGAGAGCTTGAGCCCAAGCGGCATGCCGCTTTTTTCTTTTTTTCCTCTAAAGGGCATTAACAAGGTGCAATAGCATCAGGGTGTGTGAAATTGAGGTGCATACAAAAATTGTAAAAAAAGCGGCATGCCGCTTTTTGCACAACCTAAAAGCGGCATGCCGCTTGGGCTCAAGCTCTCTATTATTCCATATGAGCGACTCAACTGTATAGTCAACAAAATAGCACCAAGATGCTCGTTCATTTTCCTGGGCAAGGTATAATTGGAGGTTCCATAGATCAATGGCTTCGTTTCGGGCTGGTATATCAAGGATCTGTTTTCCACCTTCCGTGATGTTTAGAAGCATTGTTTCATGAGCGACTCTCACCTTCTTTCCATCCCAAAGAAAAATGTGTTCAGTTTTAATCAGAGTTTCTTCAATTTCCTTTGGCATGCCTTGTACTCTAGTAAGATATTGTGTTCTTCCACCGATTACCATATTTATGATGTCGTTTCCCTTCCAGAGTGGGAGTAGTCAGTTTCCATCTTTCAAGGTCTTTCGATATTTTCTCAAGGACTAAAGGCCATGGAGTGGTATACGGCACATTATTTCCAATCCAAGCACCTAACATGCGACAAGTCTGCCATCGGGGACTATTTTGAATTATCTTCTCATACTTCCAAGTGGTGTGTCATCATTCAAATGTCTCTCTTGTATCACTTTCGCACGATAGAAGGGACTTCCAAAGGGAAGTAGAACAGTTTTATTATCATCGAATTTCGCTGTTGATGCTGCACACCAGACACGTAAGATCTCCCAGTTTTTCAAGTGAGTTGGCATGTGATAGGAACACTGTTGTATCATCAGCAAAAAAGTGATACCACAAGCTCTTTGTCTTTTCCCGGGATTTTGACTCCTTTCAGTCCCAAGCTTCGTATCAAGCATGCCAGTGGTTCTATAGCCAGGTTGAATAATAGACATGAGAGGGGGTCTCCCTGTCGAACACCATGAATCACTGCAAACAGTTTACTCAATTCACCATTTACCATTACAACAGTTTGAGTGTTATTGTAGAAGCTTTTGATGTGTTGCAAACTTTGGAGGGAATCCCATATGTTCCAGAACTCGAAGCAGGTAGTTGTGATTGATTCTGTCATAGGCCTTTTCTTGATCAAGGGCCACAATTATACCGTCCTCTTCGGCTATGTCAGCATAGTTCAAGAGGAACTTTGTTAACTTTACTTGGTCTTCGATTTTGCGCCCTTTCATGAACCCTGCCTGGTTGGGATGAACTAGGGATGGTGCTACATCCATTAACCTTAAGGAGTATGTTTTTTGTCATGAGCTTATAATCACAGTTGAGCAAAGTGACCGGTCAATAGTTGCTAATCAATGCTCGGTCTCCCTTTTTGAACAGAGGGCAAGCCATCCAATGTGGAAATGAGTACCGTTGACAATACCATGTTTTTCAATATCTTGGTTCCTTCAAGAAGCTTAACACGTCAAATGCTTCCTTGTCCGATCCTTTACTCTGTTTGAATATGATGTTCAGCAGTTTGTAGAACTCATAAGGGATACCATCCATGCCCGGTGCTTTGCCATTGTTTGATAGTCTTAATGCCTCTAACAGATCCTCAGCTGTCAATTCTTCATTCATGTCTGCATACTCATTTTCCGATAAATGGACATCACAGTGCTCCAGGGTAATTTCGGTTGCCATCATTCTCCCATATTCATCTGGAAGGTCCTTTTCTTGAATTGAATCATAGTAGGCCTGTGCCATTTCTGCCATTTGTTTTGGACGGCTCTTGTATTGAGGTAGTGAACCCTCGCTTTCCGTATGTTTAAATTCATATATTGATTCCTTGGTGTGGTATCCTTTAGCAGACCTTGTCCAAGATGTTGTTTGTAGAGTTTCCCCTTCATGTCATAACGTGTATCAGACACGGCTCTCTTCCTCTCTGATACCTCACGCTGACGGTCTGTGATCTTCTTTTCTAACATGTAAGTAGCCAATGATCTATCTTCCTGAGGCATGTCCTCATCGTGTAATACCATACTCAATTGGGCTTTCCATAATTTTATTTGTTGGGTTGTTTTGTTTATAGAATGTGAGTAATATTTGCCATATTCTGCTATGTCTAACTTGAATTTAGCCCACAAAGTTTGAATGTTTTGGTTGGGTCCCATTCCGATTTCTTCGCGTTTTCGAGGTCATTCAACAGCTGGGCTGCCAAAGTAGCAACTCGCCTCATGAACTTTGGGGTCTTTAATAGGTATAAAGGCATACTCCACCTGCCTTTACCTGGTGTTTCATCTGGTCTGCATGTTAATTGAGTAGTTACAAGTCTGTGGTCACTTTTCACTGGGCAGTGATTAATCTCCCATCCGCAGAAACGTTTGAATTGTTTGTTTCAACACATATACGGTCCAGGCGTGAGTAAGACGAGTGAATTTCATCGGTATTCTTATTTCGTCTGTGTTGAACACATGTGTAGTCTTGAGTGTCGGGGAAGGTGGCACGCCATCCATCATGCAAGGATAAAAATTTTAAGTCGTTTGAAGCTTTCTGGGATGATATCACATCCCCCAGAATTTCTATCTATCGGATCTTCAACGAATTCCAGTCACCCAGTACAGCAGTTGGGAATGGAAGCTGATCATCTTTGGACCATTTTTTCCAAAGGTCTTTCCACATTTATCTCTCTCTGGTCGATTTGGGGCATATAAATTGAGGATGCTAAGGGGTTCCCCCTGCCATGGGATAATGTCACGTGCCGTGACTTCACATCCTTTTCGGACGCCATCGGACTCCGACGATCTCCGATCCCGATTATATCCGACACTGCCTTTCTGTATTCGCCCTTGTCCTATTGGTTCGTACTACATATGATTCCCTCTGACTCCTAGGTTACGCCTTATGCTTCTCCATCACGGAGCCACCGGAAACCCGATGATATCCGAGTCAGCTTGACTTCACTTGACTCATAACGACTCAGTCCATCACGGACCACTCGGAACTCCGAAGCTCCGGTACTTACATTATATCCCCACTAATACTTACTCTCGTATAAATACAAGCCATGTCGGTAGTTAGACTTCAGTTTGAATATCGACTTAGTCTGCCCTATACTCTTCCTCTCGGACTCCGTCCTCTTCCGAGTCTTCCTCCGAAATCGGGCACCAGGCGTAGAGAAGGGCGCAGCGCACGAGCTGAAGCCAAGCCCCTTCCCTTCCAGTATACGGGTTCGGTATTCCGTTCGGACTCCGATACTTTCCCTCTATATCTCGACCCCTTCGTCTTGCTTATACGCACTTCATCTCAGGCGTATCTCGGTCTTCCGTCGGATCCCGATCGGGAACCGGTACTTGACAGTATATTCAAACTCACTCTTCTTACGCCTTTCCTCGTTTATGTCACTTCCGCTCTCTGCTGAAGAACAAATCAGACTACGAAACGAACGATCCCTTCAGCGTCTTGCACGCTTCACCACAACCATCACTCCTCCCGAGATTGCCGAGCAGAACCGACTTCGTGATCAACAAGTTCGGTCTCAGCTCCTCAACCGCCAAAACTACAGCGCAGCTCTTCGGAATTCCGCTAGTAACGACATACAATCAGCATACCGCACCCGTCAAGGAGCGCACATTGTTGGCGTTATGTCCACCGCAACCCAACCGAAACGGCCCACACCCAGTCAGGTGTGGCCCCTCATGAATCCATCTCGCAGTCCGGCGGACGCCGAATGCGTCAAGGTAGCCTGATCGATATCGACGAGCCGGTCCCCGATGAAGAACCGGCCACCGAGGAAGTTCCGATTCCCGGAGAAACTCCAGGTTCACAAGGATCTGGTGGTGGTTCTCGTTCACCGAACCAGCGCCGAGGTCGATCTGCCAGCTACAATCCCTTCCTTAATGATCAAGGGGTACCCGTGGATAATCCGCGCTGGAGGAGGTGGAGGCGGTGGCATGGTGGCAATGGAGGTGGAGGTGGTGGAGGTGGAGGTTCGGGCCCCCCTCGGAGTCCGCGACCTCCCAATGAATGGTCCTCTTCGGACTTCATGCGCGCAATGTCCCAGGTCATTGGGCAAGGTATCGGAGACGCGCTTAAAAACCGAGATTCTCCCTCCTCGGAAAAGTCTCGGGCCCGAGTCCGGGACCCCGACACCTTCGATGGGAAGGATCCCGAAAAGCTCCGCACCTTCCTTTTCCAGGGCATCCTCAATTTCAAGGATCGCCCCTCGGCATTCGTCCGGGATCACCAGAAGGTCAATTACATGATCTCCTATCTGACTGGTGACGCCCTTGGTTGGTTTGAACCTTCCATTGTCGACCCGGACCCCGAGAATGTCCCGATCTGGCTCGACAACTACGACGCTTTCGTTTCCGAGCTTCAGCTCAACTTCGGCACCTACGATCCCCGACAGGAGGCCGAGAACGAGATTGTCGCTCTCCGATGGGCGAGAAACAACACATCCAGAAGTATCTGGTCCGTTTCAATAAGCTTTTCCCAGCTTACGGGCTGGAACTCCAGTCGCTCTCCGGAAGGTCTTTTACGATGGGCTTCCTGAACGCATCAAGATCAGCTGCGCGATCTCCCCGGCGGTAACCGACTTCAGCTCGATGTCTTGAAGGTTTCGGCTCAAGTCCATCGATGCCTCCATGGGAATGGCAACGTGAGCAGGAACTCCGTCGGGCCCGGAATCCCCAATCTGTCGGCAAAATCCTCAGGCAACGACAAGTCCACGTCCAATGATTCTACCACGGCGCAAGCCGGTGATTCCAAGAAGAAGAAGAAAAAGGGCGGCGGGGGGAATGGAGGGAACTCCGGTGGATCCTCCGCTCAAACTTCTGTCTCTCCTTCGACTTCGGAAAAAACTGTACGCCAAGGTCCTTGGTTTCGGACGGCAAATTGCTTCCCGCCGAGAAAGCCCATCGGCTCGCCGAAAACCTCTGCTTGCTTTGCGAGGTAAGGGACATCGCAGCAATGAATGTCCTAAGAAGAAACCCGCAGCTGGACGCGCCGCCACTACCGATTCGGCCGCGTCGCTCCGGCTCCCGCTGCACAGTCGGGAAACTGAGTAGCGACTCTCGGAACTCCGTGCGACCCGAGGGTCGTGAAAATAGTCTCGATCGCACGGAATCCTTCTTACGACTTAATGCCTCTGCCCTTTCCGATCTGAAATCTTTATGCCCCCATCTACGGATCTCCGCAGATTCAGTCGGACTTCCGAGCCCTTGTCGAACTCTGGTTCGTCCGATTGTTTCATAGACCCTGTCCTCTGTACCACCAATAATCTCACTCGTGTCCGATTCCTCCGCTCGGTCTCCGTCTCTTCGATGGATCTCCGGGAACAATGATTTCCGAGAAAGTCCTAATGGACGTTTCTTTCCCCTCTGGGCGACTCGACTCCGGTTGAATTATATGTCACACCTCTGGATTCCGCTTGCTCTGTTGTGCTTGGATATCAATTGGCTGACCCGACACAATCCGTTGATTGACTGGGCATCTGGCCAAATCTTTTTCCGCTCGCCTGGCTCTGCTATTCTTCCTTCGGCTCCGGCCGAACTCCGTCCGTCGGATTCCGCCGACACCATTTTCTCCCATTGCGGAGCCATCTGTCGCTCCTCCAGTCGATGCTAAACCCCCGTCGATCTCCTTCATAGGAGCAGCTGCCCTTTGCTATTGCACTTCGCGCTAAAGGCAGTCAACTTTATCGCCTAGGCCTCTCTGAGGTATTAGGAAAGTCATCCGGATACCACGTCGCACCGGACTTATCTGGCATTCCGACGGAGTATCAGGACTTCGCTGACGTTTTCTCGGCTTCCGAGTCAGAAAAGTTAGCCCCCCATCGGCCATATGATCTCAAGATCGAACTTGAGGAAGGGCAATCTCCACCGCCCGGCCCCATTTATTCCCTCTCCCAGCTTGAGCTGGCGGCTCTTCGAGAATTTCTGGACAAGAACCTCAACAATGGGTTCATTCGACAGTCCTCGTCGCCCCACGAAGCTCCGATTCTCTTCGTCAAGAAGAAATCGGGCGAACTTCGGCTTTGCGTGGATTTCCGGGCGTTGAATCGCATCTCCCGGAAGGACCGATACCCACTTCCCCTCATTTCCGATCTTCTGGACACCGGTCGGAGTGCGAAGGTCTTCACTAAAATTGACCTGAAACACTGCCTACCACCTCGTTCGGATCGCCGACGGCGATGAGTGGAAAACCACGTTCCGAACTCGCTACGGCTCTTTCGAGTGGCTCGTCATGCCCGAGGGCCTAACCAACGCTCCTGCTGCTTTCCAGCGATTCATGAATGACCTCTTTTCGGACCTCCTCGACGTAACGTTGTTGTATATCTGGACGACATCCTCATTTATTCGGAGAATCCATCGGAACACCGACGACATGTACGCGAAGTGCTTCGGCGCCTTCGGAATGCCGGGCTTTTCGCCTCGCTCAAGAAATGTGCATTCAGCGTCGAAACGGTGGAATTCCTGGGCTACATTCTTTCGCCCAACGGACTTTCGATGGATGAGTCCAAGGTCAAGGTTATTCGGGATTGGCCGGAACCCCGAAAAGTCAAGGACGTCCAATCATTCCTTGGCTTTGCCAACTTCTATCGGCGCTTCATCGCCCATTACTCGGACATCGTGGTGCCGCTCACTCGGCTTACGCGGAAATCCGAACGTTGGGTGTGGTCCCCAGAGTGCCAAAAAGCATTTGATACGCTTAAACTTGCTTTTACTTCGGCTCCGATTCTGACCCATTGGATCCCAGGCGCCCAGTTAATTCTGGAATCCGACTGCCTCCGACTACGCAATTGCGGCCATCCTCTCAATTGTTTCGCCCGACGGCGAAATTCGTCCGATGGCCTTCCACTCTCGGACCCTCTCGGCCGCCTGAGCTGAACTACGACACCCACGACAAGGAACTGCTTGCTATCTTTGAAGCTGTTCCGCGTCTGGTGTCGGTACCTCGAGGGTGCGGTTCCCGCGATTGACGTGGTCACGGATCACAAAAATTTGGAATATTTTGCTACGACCAAGCTCTTGACTCGCCGGCAAGCTCGGTGGTCCGAAGCTTCTTTCTGCCTTCAATTTCGTCCTTCGGTTCCGGCCGGGACGGCTCGGTGGCAAGCCCGATGCTCTCACTAGACGATGGGACGTCTACCCTAAAGAGGGGGATAGTGGCTACGCCAGTGCGAATCCGCATAATTTTCGTCCAGTCTTCACTCAAGATCAACTTAACGCGTCACTCCGAGCTACGTTCTTTATACGAGCCGTATCTCCGAGCGGCGCATGTTATGGACGTTAATCAACTTCCATGCAGATATCCGAGCTGCACTACCCGCGGATCCCGTCGCTTCCCGACACCTTAACGATACCTCCAACCCCCGGTGGGTTTACTCGCGACGGCCTTCTCTATCAAGATGGACGCATCTATGTTCCGGAGTCCGACGAACTCCGACTTAGAGTGTTTACTCGACAAACATGATCACAAACTCGCTGGTCATTGGGGACAGAACAAGACACTTGCCATGGTGCGACAAGAATATGTATGGCCCGGACTCCGAACCTTTGTCAAGGATTACGTCCGAGCTTGTGTTACGTGCAAACGTGGCAAATTCATCCACCATAAGCCATACGGCTTCCTTCGGCAACTCCCGGTCCCCAATCGGCCCTGGCATTCCATTTCCATGGACTTCATCGAGCAATTACCGCTCTCCGAGGGCTGTACCAGCATCCTTGTTATTGTCGACCCGCCTTTCCAAGATGGGACTCTTCATTCCCTGTCACGGAAAACTCACGGCGTCCGAGTTGGCTCATTTATTCATCCTTCACGTCTTCTCCAAGCACGGAGTTCCGAGTCACTGTCACTTCCGATCGGGGCTCCGAGTTTGTTAAACCATTTCTCCCGATCCTTGGCTGAAGCGCTCGATATGTCGTTTCCACTTCACCGCCGGCTACCATCCTTCCGCCGACGGACAGACCGAGCGTGTCAACCAGACTCTGGAACAATACATTCGGATGTACTGCAACTACATGCAGGACAACTGGTGTCCGCTCCTTCCCCTCGGAGAATTCGCTTACAACAACACCCCGAACGACACTACGGGTGTTACTCCCTTCTTCGCCAACAAAGGCTATCACCCTTCGGTTACCGTCCACTCCCGAGCGGGATCTCACCTCCGCTCGGGCCCGAGATTTTAGTCACGGACCTCGATTCTCTTCACCAGGAACTCCGAGAACAGATGGCTGCTGCTCAGAAGCGCTATCAAGGTCCTGCGGATAAACGAAGAACTGTTGATCCCAAAATCTCTATTGGGGACTGAAGTCTACATCAATGCCAAAGGATTCCGATCGGCCCGGCCGACGAAGAAGTTCTCCGAGCAATTCTACGGTCCTTATGAAGTCATCGGCCAAGCCGGTCCCGCTTCCTTCACCGTTAAACTTCCCCGAGACATGCGGCGAAATTCACCCTGTCTTTCACATTTCCCAACTCGAGCTCGGACATCCGAATACAATTCCGGGACGCATCCAACCTCCGCCGCCTCCGATCAGAGTCGAGGGCGAGTTGGAGTACGAGATTGCAGAGATCCTTGGATAGCAAACTCGAATCGGCGCCGCCGGCCTCCGCTCTTGTACTTGGTCCGTTGGGACGGCTATGCCGGAACTCCGGACGAGACTCAGTGGCTCAAAGCTGAGGAGCTTGAGCACGCAGTCCGAGCTAGTGGAAGAATATCACGCCAAATACCCAGACCGTCCTGGTCCCTAGCTTCGGGCCCCGCCTGCCCCGAGCAGGTTGTCTCACAAGGTTTTTACGCAATGAAGGTCTACTGAGCTGTTTTCCTTAAAATCATTCTTAGTTCTTCTTTCACTCAACCATAAAACCAAGAAAAACATTATACATTTCGGGCCGATCGGCCCCTGACTCTTTCCGACTTTGCGCGTTACATCCAAGAAACTATGTACAAGTAATTTTCGGGCCCCTTCAGGCCCCGATCTCCTTCGGTCCCCGACTCACTTCCCCTTCGAACTCCCTTCACCCTTGTCCTCTTCTTCATCTTCCTTGAGCCACCGAGTCCTCCTCTTCTCCCGGGAAGCCATGATCTTCTCCGCCTCTTCTTCCCTGGCTGCTCCGAAATCCAATCGGAGCCGAACGAGTTCCGCCTTCAGGATATCGTTGAGGGTTCCGTTCGCCTCACAAAGTGAGGTGAACAGATCCGCGAACCCCGCGTCGTTCGAATCGGTGAGTTCTTGGAGAGCCGAAGTAAAATTCGGCGTAGAAGATCCGTCGGCGTCCGGCCAGACACAACGGACCTTGGAGTTGTGGCACCCCTCACAGGCGCGACGCGATCGGCCATCCGTCGGATTCCGGAGAACGCACGAAGTGTTCATCTTCGCACAACGTACACACTATAATGAAGTCAGCATCATCGGAGCCGACGGTATACCGACTTACCGGGTCCCGCTTCGCCTTCTTCTCAGCTGGTGTTTCGTCCTCCTCGCCCTCGTCAATCTCCGCCGCTTTGCGGAGCTTCTTCGGTTTCCACTGGCCGCCGGAACCCTGACGCCACCGACGCCTGCGACGCTGGTTTCGCCGCACCCTTTTCCTTCTCCTCCGCCTTCTTCCTCCTCTTCTCCTCCTTCGCTGCCTTGCGCGCGACCTCCTCCTTCGCCAGCCTCGGCCTCCTCCTTCGCAATCCGCGCGGCCTCCTCTCTCTTCTGTTGCTCCTCCTTCCGCCGGGCTTTCTCCTTGAGACGAAGGCTCCCCTCCTCCAACTCGAGCTCGTCTGCGGTGTCGCCGCTCATAGCGCAAAGCCGGTCGAGGTACTCGGCGTCGGATTCGTTATCGAGTTTGGGCATGGCGGAGATGCGGGTGGAGCGAGTTAGGTGGTGGTGATGGTGGTTGTGGATGAGAGTGAAAATTTTCACTTTCCCATCACATGTCCAACTATATAGCTGATGCGGATTGCCGACGGATCGGGAACCTCGGATCAAATCTTCCCTTCGGCATCAAAGTGCCTCTAGGGTTCGGCGCTAAGAGGGGGATACTGTCACGTGCTGTGACTTCACATCTTTTTCGGACGCCATCGGACTCCGACGATCTCCGATCCCGATTATATCCGACACTGCCTTTCTGTATTCGCCCTTGTCCTATTGGTTCGTACTACATATGATTCCCTCTGACTCCTAGGTTACGCCTTATGCTTCTCCATCACGGAGCCACCGGAAATCCCGATGATATTCCGAGTCAGCCTTGACTTCACTTGACTCATAACGACTCAGTCCATCACGGATCCCACTCGGAACTCCGAAGCTCCGGTACTTACATTATATCCCCACTAATACTCTACTCTCGTATAAATACAAGTCATGTCGGTAGTTAGACTTCAGTTTGAATATCGACTTAGCCTGCCCTATACTCCTCCTCTCAGGACTCCGTCCTCTTCCGAGTCTTCCTCCGAAATCGGGCACCAGGCATAGAGAAGGGCGCAGCGCACGAGCTGAAGCCAAGCCCCTTCCCTTCCAGTATACGGGTTCGGTATTCCGTTCGGACTCCGATACTTTCCCTCTATATCTCGACCCCTTCATCTGCTTATACGCACTTCATCTCTCAGGCGTATCTCGGTCTTCCGTCGGATCCTGATCGGGAACCGGTACTTGACAGATAACTATCATTAAAGCTCGGCCGGGGATCAGTTCATATTCACGTATATTTTTGGTGTCCAAAAACTTTTTGTTGAGAACAAAAGCCACTCCTGCTGTTGAGGTTGGTTTTTCGGGATGGGCAGAGTAGTATAGTTTGAACCAGCGGCCAAAAACATTGTCAAATTGTGATGCTGATTCCTGAGCCATTCACACCGGTTGGGAGATTCAAGTTTTTCAGCACACTTTATGGTGAAAAATGTTGTTTGTTTTTCAGACATTTTTCACTGAAAAAGGTAGTGAAAAACTCAAAACATTTTCACTATTTTGTGAGTTCGAGGTGAAAAATTCAAAAGGAAGCTCAAAAGAGGTGAAAAAGATTTGAATTTTTCACCAATTTTTTCAGTGGAAAATGTCTGAAAAACGAACAACATTTTTCACCATAAATTGTGCTGAAAATCTTGAATCTCCCAACCAGTGTCAATATTCAATATTCAAAATGCCAAGGGGAGTAATGGAATCATTGTAAATGGAGGTGGGCACGGGTTTCCTTTTCAGTTTTGTTATATTCCAATGCAATAGCAGCCTTACAAACAGGAGATATAATGTTACCTCGTGCTCCTCGCCACCGTGAAATCTCGGAATGCGACCACACCCGCTTTGCAGTCATACATTGATGCTTATTTGAGCGTTCAAGTTCATATCAGTTACCCTGGACTTCTGCCCATTGGTCTTAATGTTTTCCTTACAGTTCAGCGCCGTTATCGATCTCGCTACGCCGACCGGCAGTAACATTTATGCTTCTACATGGAACGGACCCCCATCATTGAGCTTCTCCCCGGCGAATCAAACCACCGCAATTCGAGTTCTCATTAATGCGATAAATGTCGACAACTCCACCACCTCGACCAACACCTCACCAGCGACTGCTCCTTCCAGCTCACCTTCGCCTTCATCTTCGTCATCTCCACACAAAAGTCCAGAATTGGACCGGTTGTCGGCGGGATCCTGGGAGGCTTGGTGTTCTTGATCGGCGTGATTGTGGTCGGGGTCATTCTATGGCGGCGCAGGTCGCGATCCCAACCTGTCTCCGAGTCCGACGACAGTTCCTTCACCGGCACCAAAATGACTCCCCGCATAAATATGTCGAACTTGCAGTTCGCCGACGCGCCGTCTTCACGGTGGTAAAATCAAGGTTGTTGGCAAGGGCGAGACACAGGTTTCTTTTACCTCCATCACAGACATTGCTGGTGTGTGCATAGTCCGATTTTGGGCCCTGTGATTGTTTTAACGGCGGAAAACCAGGGTTTGTCGCGCACATCCTCACAACCGCTCCTCCGTCTGAGCTGGAGGACCGCATCCTGCGGCTGGAGGGCGCACGGTCCACCTTGAACGGCCTTGCCCCGCTATTCGGGACCTCTGTCGAGCACGTCGACCGTCTAACGGGGGAGACGGGTGAATTCCAGACTGCGTTGCAGATTTCCATGGACGCGGCGGGTGCAGGAAGTACGGGCTGGGATGGACTGAAGAAAGTTGAGGGAACGGGGAGCAACGCGGCGGGCAGTGGGAATGCGTTGTGGCCGGGTCACCAGTGGCTGAGCATCCAGGACGTGCACAAGCTCTGATTCTTGTGCATTTCTTTAATCCATGTACACCTTCCAAACTTGAAGCGGAGAATACTTATTCACACCGCAAGGTCGACCAGAAGGCCCCGGGGGTGTCATCGCCCGTGAGAGACCGAAGGTCGAGAGCACAAGTGGTTGGAGAGCAGAGAGAAACGAAGATTGTCATCAGCGAAATATGTACGCCATCATTCAAATGTGAGAGACTCAGAGAGAAAGGATTTGAAAGCAGATATGGTCACGCGAGCATTCGGCGCGTTTACAGCAGGAAAACAAGCCACAACAGCGCGGAAATGGAGAGAGGAAAAAAACAGTGTGGATATAGATACGGGACACAGACAGATACAAAACACAGATACGATATGATACGTTTGCTGCAGATGCATGCGTGATGAGAGAGAAAATAGAAATATAAGGTAATAATTACCGACAAAAAAGCATGAATGAGGATGTCAACCAAGAAAGAAGGAAAGAAAGCAGAACGGTATGTATGTAGGTATGAAAAAAAGTACGTATGAGTCGACGGGTGAGTGAGTGTGCGTGTGAGTGTGTGTGTGAATGTCGGTTGGGTGGATGGATGAATGGATCGGAGCGCTACTGCACCAGCTGTCCACGCTCGTCGCCCGCCTGCGCATCCTCGTACTCGCCCTCCTCGCTCGAGTCCGGCGACCCCGCCCCGCCCGCGGCCGCGAGCCGCGCCTTCTCCTCCTCGTCCTCCAGCTGCCGCAGCCGCTCGACCTCCACCCAATCGAGATACCGCACCAGCCGCGCATGCGCGTCTGCCTCGCGCTCGCCCTCCCCGCGCACCAGCACGATATAGCCTGTCCGGCACCAACGCCCGGCGCTCGGGCGGGGGTGCAGGCGTGGCATTCGCAGCCGCAGGCGCGGCGGCGGTGGCGGCGGCGGCCCATAGCTCGCCCCACACCGTCCCCGCGTCCGTCCGCGCGCCCACCATGGCGTTCACGTCCAGCAGGCCGACATCCGGCAATATAAGCGGCGGGTCGCGATCCCGCGCCACCGCCCACCCGGGCGCCACCCCCGCCGTCTCCTTCTCCTTCCGCGCCATCCTCGGGCGCGGCGGTCGCCCCGCTCCCGAGCACATGTATCAGCTGCCCCTCCTCCAGGTCCATCTCCGCCGCGTCGATCCCCACAAACGCAAACTGCGCGCGGTACAAGCCCGGCGGGACGTCCGCGTACGTCTCGGCGTAGTACAGGTCCTCCGAGTTCCCCTCGCCCTCCTCGTACGCGTCGAACCCCGCCTCCCCCGCGTCGTCCCCCGCGTCCCCGAAGTTCCGCGCGAAGTCGTCCGCGCCCACCCCGTCGTCCCGCGCCGCGCCCCCGCCAAACGCCATCCGCCCCCGCCCCCACACGAACCCGCCCCCGCCCCACCCATTCCCGTCCTCGTCCTCCTCGTCCGCGTCCGCGTCCGCGTCCGGCGCCCCCGCGCCGTAGTCCGACAGCCGCGCGACCCCGCGCAGCCGGCGCGCCAGGCGCGCGGGGTCGTTCGGCGCGGGCACGTCCGGCCCCAGGCCCGCGAAGCGCGCGTCCGCCGCCGCGTACGCAAAGTCGCGCACGACGATCGGCGCACGCGCGGCCCTGCCCTTGTCTTTCGTTGCTGGTTCCGCTGAGGTGGACGCAGAGGGCGACTCCGACTCCACCGCGTCCGCGAACGCAGTCTGCTGGTGCTGCTGCTCCTGCTCCTGCTCCACCTCCGCGGCGCTGATGCTCCGGCTCAGGCGGTGGCGCGCGCTCGGGCTCGCGCCCGCACCGCCACCGCCGCCGCCGGCCGCGACGGCGCCCAGGACGCCCGGCGCCAGCACGCGCGACGCGCGCGGGCTCCCGCGCGGGCTGCCGCCGCGCGACGGCGAGTGGGCGAGCTGCTGCGCGGAGTTGCGCCGGCTCTCGCGCTGCGCCATCGACGTGCGGCGCGAGAGCGCGGGCGACGGCGGCGCGGGGGCGCGAGCTGCTCGGCATCGGCATCGGCGTGCCGGGGTCCTCGTCGCCGAGCCCCAGGCGCGCGGAGGCGGCGATGAGGAAGGCGGAGGTGATGGGCGTGGAGACGGGCGTGGGGTTCGCGGAGCCCGAGCCGGAGCCGGAGCCCGAGTTCGTGGACGCGGACGTGGAGGCAGAGACGGTGGGGGGCGGGAAGGAGACGCGTTTCTTGGCTGTAGAGGTGGCGGGGGCGGGGGCGGACGGGGTGGGCGTCGTGGGCGTTATGGCGGCAGGGGTCGGTGTTAGCGGGGACGCCGCTGCGAGTATGGACGTCGGCGCTGGTACTGCGCTCGTAGACGCAGACGACGCATTGCTCGGGGTGGTGGCAGGCACAGCGCGCGGCGTCGCAGGCCCCGCCTCGCTGTCGATGTCGATGTCGATGTCGCTCTCCCTTACACCATTCACTCCATCACCCGTACTCGCACTCCGCGCGTGCTCATGCTTCCCTGCACCTGCACCTGCGCCGGCGCCCCCACTCCCGCTCCCACTGGCGCTGCGCACATGGCCGCCACCCCCATTCGTGTTTGCGTTCCCCCCATTCGTCCCATTCCCATTCCCGTTCCCCCCACCTGCTCCTGCGTTCGCAGCGCTCTTCCCCGCACCGCGCTTCCCAGGCGGCACCGCGCGCATCGCAAACTCGTGCGCGCCCGGCACCGGCGGCGGCAGGAAGCTCGAGCTCGGGCTCGGGAACGGCGACGCACTCGGCGGGGTGTCGATCGTCAGCGAGAGCGAGGGATGATGCGGGTGTGCGTGTGCGTGTGCGTGTGCTGAGTTTGAGTTTAAGGTGTTTGAGGTGTTTGAGGTGGTTGAGGGAGGGGCGCCCGATTTAGCGGTCGCGGGCGAGGTGGGGGAGGTGGTGGATGAGGACGGAGGCTCTGTGGGAGGGAGACGGGCGCCGTGAGTAAGCGGGTATTTTGGATTTGTAGAGATTGGATTGGATTGGAGGAGTGCGAAGAAGGTAGGGATGCGTGGGGGAAGGAAGCAGGAGACGTGGAAGTCGCCCGTCGTGCAGCAACGGCAACGGCGACAGCGACTCGGTGCGAATCTAATCACCGAACTTCCGTCTGTCTATGTTGTTACAATCCGTTTCCGCAAGTACATACGCCAAATGAACGCCACAGACAGGATCAACAGTCAAATACGAAGGAGATTGGATGCGGTGGGATGATCATCGTGATGCCCCGCTCCGACCAAAGGAGCACCCAGGTTCATTTGGGATTTGGGCGCGCGCGCCGTGGCCCCCGTCACCTGAATCGCGCACGGCAGGGGCGCGGACACGGATACGACTCCACGCACCACCCACCACGCACCACCGACCGCCGACCACCGGCACAAACAGGATGAAGGATGGTTAATCAACAGTTTTGATCAAGGGAGGATGGGGGATGGGATAGGGATTCCCACCACTCCCGGTGTGCGACCCCACCGACCCCACGGCGAGCGCCGACTCGCACCGCCCCGCCCGCACTCAAGGGCCCGTGTTCCCGCCCCAGCGCTCCGCCCCGTCCAGAAGCCTACGCCTCCCAGCAACGCAGGCCAAAGTCCGGCTGCACCCAGCGCACACAGACTAAACTGGGCCCGCGTTCGTTCCGATCACTTCCCGTCCCGCCCCAGATGCAGAAGTTGTTCCCCACAAGAAACCAAAAATACAGACGAGATGCCAAAGAAAGACGAAGCTAAAGTGAAAGCCAAAGACCAAGGACACACCTTTCTTGGAACCAACGACAGACGCCATCGCGCGCGAGAGGTACGTCCCCGTCGTGCTCTGCTCGAGTTTTGTTTGTGGTCCGAGGTCTTTAGGAGGACGCGAGGGAAGCACGAGCCGGTCGTACTAGGCGCGTGTGGGGTCGAGGCGAGTCGGCTGAGAGAGGCGGTTCCAATTCCAAGGTAGGTGTCTTTGTGACACAGGTGCTCCTAATGTAATGCCAAGTGTCCCGTCGTCGGCTTAAGTAGTGGGTCCACACAAAGCCCTTTCAATGTTCCTGGGTCGACGAGACAAAGCAGCAAAGGAAAGCTGAGATAGATAACGACAGCTGCGCTGCCGAATATAACGTGGGGGATGAGCACAACAGCGGGTCAAACAACCCCAAATAATCCACGCGGCGGGCTGATGCGACCGTCGCGCCACGTGCGTCCTGATGCGACCGTCGCCCACTTGCTCTCTTTTCGATTTTCTTTGCGCACGTTCGGGTGCGCTCAGCTAGCGTTTTAGACCTAGGCACACCTGGCCCCAGGATTTATACTCGGCCCAACCCGCCTCGAGGCCCGCCCTCGAGGCCAGTTGCCTAGCGATGTGCAGCGCTGATAATCAACAGCATCTGAGTCCGTCGAGTCATCGTGCTGTCTTCTGAGCTGAGCTTGGACGCCTTAGGCTTCATTCTCCCAGTCCGTTGCCAGGACCGCACAACTATCCGCAGCTCGGGCCGATTTATTAATGCTGTCTTCTCTGCTTGATCGCACCCAGTCCGGTGCCGGTACATACCGGTGGCCTCACGACGCACACCTATGCGCAGGTCCTCAGCGCCCACCGTACACTATTGCTGTCTTCGGGCTTCTACCTATTTTGAGGAGAGGACAGCTGTAGCCATGGGTGTGTTCTCCAAGCACGTATTTATTTCTGGGCAACCGACCGTCTGCAACGGAGCATTACTGTACTGTACCTGATACATAGATATCGACTTCAACCACCATCCGTTCAAATCACAGCACGGCGCTCGCGAAAGTGCTATGCTGCATCGATACGGCGCTCCAGGGTGGTCCTCTCAAATTCGATTAGAACAGGTGTTTTTTGCTGTAGTTCCAGATCTTCCACTCACTAGAAGGTCTGCGTGCGTCTCTCGGAGGCGAACTGTTGTTTCATCCGACGAAGAAGATGAAGAGGAGGGTTGTTCCATTTCAGGTTGCACGATCACCAGCAGCGAACCAATGGTGACATGTCTGGGGCCGGCTTGCAGTACTCAGGTAAAGACTTTCAACCTATCCATTGCTTGAAAAATGCTGAATCTCCTCCCTTGCAGATTCACCTTTGTTGTGCTGGGCTCAAGCTGACAGAGCTCACCACCGTTGAGTGGTTTTGCAATGATAACTGCTGTGAAGATGCCGGTGGAAGAGTCAGAAAGAGGCGAAGGATCGCTGGGTAGCTTATCAGAAAGAACTCTCGAGACAATTGATGATGCAGCACATATAGCGACCGAAATGTGTAGTTGAAACCGAAAATTGCCGGATTTGGGAGGTGGCTGTGCTCGGCTAAGAGGGAGGGAGGGTCTAGAGGGCCTTAGTTCACTTTTCTGACCTTGTGTCCGAAATTTTACGGACGGTCACCTCTTGCCGCCATCAGTAGTTCCCGCACGATGAATATGTCATGGTCCCACTTACTTATACGGGCAATGTCCCGGTATCAATGGCATTATTCATACCTCCAAATGTGGCAGCCGTGATCCATTCGTCCTCGTCGAGAAGTTCAGGGCTTAGAATATAATGAAGCAAACGGTAGCTTGTGGATCGCACGGCCGTAAATCCTTCAGGTGCTCTTTACACGCTCCCACCACTCCAACCAGCGGCTCTCGAGGTACTCGAAACTGTAATCAATGCCCCTCCAACTCTTTACTTTGATACATCTATCCAAAAGGTGCTCGTAACGTGCCATCAAATCCGGAGACGAATTGCAAGTCTGAATTGGGCGGATGGTCGCGTCAACATCTTACAAGCATCGATTAAAAGGAAAGGGTCACCTTGAGCCATTGGACAACATTGTGAAGATCTTCGGGCTCTGCACAGCGATTGCCATTTCCAACTTCTGCTAGACCCTGTAGAAGATCGGGCGAGGCAGGACAGGACCTTAAGAAAAATCCCCATCCGTGAACTATCCACCTAAACTCTCGAGGTTAGGTTGAAGAAACCTGCACCGCGCGAAACTCACTCAGGAATCCGACACTGCACCTCATCATTTACGATCTCTCCGATGATACGCACAGCACGGTGTGCCAGATGCGACAAAACGACACTGGCCTCCAGCCCTGCCGAAAAGGCTTCATCAAAAGTACAGGTTCGCAACTCTTGTAGCCCTTCCAAGTCGTCACCGAAAATTTCTCGCAGAGGGCAGATAGCTTTCCTCAGGTCGTCCCATGAGAGGCCTAACAAGAAACGAATTCTCGCTAGACAACGCTGCTCGCAAATGTCGGGCAAAGCTTTAGACGCATAGAGAATTTTCAGCAGCTGTGGAGATAATTGCAGCAAAGTGTCGTCGCAGGGGGTGTTCCATTCCTGGTCGTCCTCTTGAGGAGTTGGATCCCAGGCCTCGTCACACAGTGACATGAAGGAGTAGTCCTCCCAAAGGCGTACCAGGGCTTCGTCCACCGTGTTAAATTTCTGAAATCGGGTTAGGCGCACACGGAAGACGGTGGATCTAAAACGCACCTCCAGCCAACGCAGAAGATCAATGACCGTCCCACTTGGGTTTTTAAAAGCGAAGATGAAATCCGGATTTAGGGACCGCACGCCAGGCAGGAGGTCGGGAGATGGTTCTGCGCAAATGATGTATTCGAAGGGAGCTCCCCCGATGCTCCTGCGCACGAGATTGATTAAATTTCACACAAGATTTGAATTGAGGACTTTACCATGCAAGCTTCTCTTGCCGGTTGAAGGACGGGTCACCATTCCTACATGAGAATGCCTTGAGGAGGTGAAGACTCAAATTTGTGCGGCACTGAGAACTGCCAACGTGGAATGGGCCAGACCGCGACGAATCCTCGAGGAAGTCCAGGAATGAGGCGTGATACACAGTAACCTGAGAACTGTGCTTGTTTTCCGCCGAGATGACTGAATGGAGCCTTCGGAGAGTTAATTCAACATCGCCCTCGTCGAGTTCCAGAAGCGGCTCGAGGTCGGAAATGGTCAACGCAAGTTGTGCATGGATTGCTACGAGGATTTGGAGGAGGGAACGATGAAACCGCATGGGAACACTGGAGAGGATTTGAAGGTAAAGCTGATCGAGAGGCGCAAATGGCAATTCGGAATAACGGTCCTCCATGCTGCCCATTATGATATTGAGACGTTGACACGGGTCAAATTGTCTATCGTCTATGAACTTGATGACGGTAGCCACATAGATGAAGTATCCGGACGACTTTTCCACAAGGTGTTGAACGATTTGGGATGAAGGCCAGGGATAACGGACTGTGTCCATGGTCCGATGCCGTCGATGAATGCGAGAAATTCGGCCTGCAAATATATGCGCACGTCCTCGAAGGACTGCTCGATGTCCAACGGCCGATGTGTTGTGTCGAGTGGTGGGTCGGCGAGGGTCTCACTGATGTGCGCTTCCGGTCGGCTGGCGATAAGAAAGAGGATGGGAAGACGTTCTCGTGATACTGCATTGCCAATTAACCACAAAAGTTCCTGCTGAACATCGTTCCCAGCGCATTCGTCCAGCCCGTCGATAACGATCACGACCGGGTGCGGCAGACGACTCTGGCGACATGGCACGACAATCAGCTCGTGAAGCTGGTTAACAACGACCGATCGACGATAGAGGGGTCATTCTCGACAATCTGTGAGATGGACTGGCGACATTGCGGAAGGCGGGCGAGCTGAGAAGCGATGGTAGGGAATAATTGTTCGCATTGCCGCGAGATGGGTGGCCACGCTTGAAGAAGAAGCTGCCGCCAAGACGTCCGTCATTCTGGAGGTGCTGGCAAAACGACTGTGCGACCGCTGACTTTCCGGAGCCTGCGGGGCCGTGCAGCCAAAGGATAGCGCTGCTTGGGCCATCATTATCTTCATGTTCCTCGGATGAGTCAGACGTCCACCTTCGCGGTGGTTGGACCCCGCGGCTCCACTTGCACAAAATGTCGAGTAACTTTGTGCGTGTCTCCGGATGGCAGCGTGGCAAGGGGAATCTGTCTGCGGAGTCGTGAAATGCGTCCCCGGCTATGGCGCGATGAAGAATATGGATGCCTTCTTGGAATTGAGGTTCATTCTATAACCACGACAACAGCAGAACTCACCCGTCTCGCCGCGTTGTTGGATATTATTCACATTCTGACTGATGAATGTCCCGCCACTGATGTTTGTCGGGGTCCATCCGGACTGTTCCACGGGAACACCGGATTGATGTGGATCGTTGGATGGGATTCCGAGTGCCGTCGGACATTGTACGAGTGTTGTTGGTTTGGACCCGTCGACCTCGAGGCAGGATGGAGTTCATGGAGAGGAGTCGTAGTTTCAACGGGAGTCCGTGAGTGGGAGAAATAGCGGGCCATATAGAGGGGAGAATCTTGCACAGAAGAGTGCAAGGCCGGAGCCAACAAGGAGCGCAAATCGGATGGATGCGAGTGTCTGCCGTCACGGTACGTTGGTCGAGAATCAGGAATTTCGACGGCCGACCGGTGCTGATATTCGAGCTGTAAGTTATCTGGGAATTCTTTGAGCTCAGTATACCGTGAGCAAACTGTAGACGCACCATGAGCAGGCCGGCCTGCGCTTCCGTCTCTTTCCGTTCCTTCCGGTTCGATCCTCTGGTAATCCGAGCCCTGACCCAAGCCAAATTCCACTCCCGGCGGCGCATTGACGTGATTGGAGGGCGGAATGAAGTCGCCCTCCACATTGTAAAAGTATCCGCCTTTAATCTGAAAACGTGAAGCTTTGTTAAACATCGAAGAGGGATAGAGAGATGGAAACAGAGCGACCTCCTAGTCCTCCTATGTAGGCGGCCGTGGGTGTACGTAGGTGTACGTGGTACTCTTGTTCTGTTCTTGTCCTCATTGTTCCCGGCATTCTTCGTGTACGACACTCAGCCTGATGCGGCCGCCGCGGGGTCTCAAAATACCCTCCGGCACGAGCCTCAAGGACGTTCCATGGGAAGGATCATGTCAATTTTGGCGAGCGGTGTCAATTTCAATTCAGTAAGTTGGGGACAAGGCACTGTAGCAGTACCAGATAGTCCGCGGGGCGGAGGTATTTTTGAGCGAGAGGGATCCGATCGGCGAGACGTAAAGACAGATAAGTTACAGAGACAAAGGTATCCAGGCTGGGGAGATCCGAGATGCAACGCCAGAGATAAATCGGCAGGCCGCCAGGGAACAAGGGGAGGCAGGCGGTGCAGAGACGATTTGGAGATGGTTTGTTTCATTCGCGAAGAGCAGGAGAACCTGGTAACTTGGTTACACTTCTCCAGTGCACGAAATTCAGAGACACCAGTGCGCACGAGCTGAAGTCGTGGGCAGTGCTGTACTGGTTCTCCGTCTGGATTTTTTCATATGAGTGATATTATGTATGATGCGCAACGATCAGAAAAGGTGAGAGAAATATGCCTGGTCGGACCGCCCTCAACCAGTATATTCTCAGGAATAGCAGCTATTGCAAACGCGCTAGACGTTCAAGTACTTGCTAAATAAGTAGCATCGAGTCGGAAGAATCACCAACGCCAACATCATAGAAGATTCCAGGCCGAGTTGCAGCAGGCAGAGATAAAAAACGGGAAATCCTTCCGCCCAGTGAGAAAAAATTTGAAATGCGGGAACAAGAACATTGTGCCTCGTGGTTTGCACATTTTCGTACTCAGTATCGTTTCCGAGTAGGCCGAACCTCACCTGCAAGAAAGAGGCCCAAAAAATGAAGCGTGAGGTCGCAGCTGATGGGGATTTCAAAGCTAGGTGATGGGCCGCGGGACTAGAGCTGTCCGTACGTTGGCAGCCACGACAACAACCAAGCAGAGCAAGAGAATCTATCCACGCTCCGTGAATAGATTTGCAGCAGAAGAGAGTGGAGTCTTGAGCCAGTCAGGCAAGAATTGCGAACCCCAACGCAATAGAATATTCCACGTTAACCAAAGATCCAGAAACAATTCAGTACATTGACTTTCGCCCGAAAACGAACTGGACTGAACACGGAATCGAGGACACTTTGAATATTGTATTTCAACCAACTTCAGAACTCTGGAGATATGGAAAAAACTCTGATCAAGCCAAGTTGCCCAAACTTAAGGCATGATGGGGTAAATACCACATTTCGGACTGCCGAAGGGGACTGCATTCGCAATGGTAAAGCGGGGACGTTGTGGATTGGCGGCGTGTCGGAGACCCAATCGACGAGGTATAGCAGCGGTTAGGCCCTTCTCATCCCCTCGCGAGAAGCCAGTATCTTGAGAGCTAATCCTTCACATACCTGATACTTGACCTGAAACGCTGCGCCACCACCACTGGGATCATTGAGTATGTGAGGGATCGAGAGCGGGTAGCGGTTTTCGAAGATGATATGCTCAAGTTCCGCACAGCTTCGGTTGAATGTTGGCCATGGATTCCAGTGTGAGCTACAGGTCGTGGAGGTCAAGGAGAAATACTAAGGTTAGGGTTCTGACCGGCATCATGACGGCGCGCATCATTTGCGCGATCACTGAGTCTGTACGTAACTTTTCGCTCTCCCTTCCTCACTGGTCGCGGAACACTGGTCCCTCACTAAAGAACCAACTGGCGTAGATGTCTGATACCTTAGTGCTTGGCGACCGCTCCG
This sequence comes from Mycena olivaceomarginata, assembly GCA_029378375.1. Taxonomy (NCBI): domain Eukaryota; kingdom Fungi; phylum Basidiomycota; class Agaricomycetes; order Agaricales; family Mycenaceae; genus Mycena; species Mycena olivaceomarginata. The sequence continues at coordinate 121,201 of JARKIC010001132.1, read as the reverse complement.
CTCCCCCACATATGCACCGCACCTTGCAAATTTCAGAGATTTTGCATTCCGTCTGTTCGTACTTACGCTGCGTCGATGCTGGATTTACTTAAGTTTCATTTTATCTTTGATGCAGTGTATACCGAACGATCTTTAGGAAATATACGACGTGGTGGTCAACAGCGTAATGCGGTCTGCTGTGGTGCGTTACACCGATTCGTTTCTTGAGCTAATAACCTGGGTTACCTGCTCGTATAATCCCCTTTATAGCGTACCACCCGCCCCATTATCTGGTCGGACTAGGAATGGGTCTTTAAATACTCGCATCGCGTCCCGGCGTACCTATCCTGCGCCTCCATCGTCTCCAATGTTGCTGGAGTCTATCCTGCGCTGCTTGCCAACACCGGACGGATATCTACTCCCTAACTTGGGGGACCTTTCGTGCTTTTCCTCTCGTCCAGCAATCCTCTCTTCCATTGAACCCTTTTTAAGCCGGGCGAGTGGCCTTCCAAAACGGATACTATCAACAGATCCCGAGCTTTACTCTCCACGTTCGCGCGTAGATATTCTGCCGCCGTGATGATCTCTTTGCATCATGGCTCCGTGACAACCGAAGAGTGTTCCAGCTTCGTTCGCACTTTCACTTCGCTACAGTGGCTCCAAGTCGGCGACCTGAATGTCGCAGCGTTCGTGCTTCCGGACCGACTACCCACCCTTGGCACCCTGGAGATTCGCTCAGCCCGTTGTTATGCTTCCGCGACCTCCGGGTCGTATCGATCAATGTGCTTGTGGGTTCGACCCCGACGATGCCGTGCCATGCTTTCTGATACGGCACGGTCCTGGCCATGGATCTCCGAGCTTACATTCGTCTGAGACATTCAGCATCGTCCCTCTCGCGTCACTCTCCGAGTACTCAAGGCGCTTTCCCAGCATTGTCTTTACCTCAAATCGCTCGAAATCACCCTCGACGCAACCACTGTGTCCCAACCAGAGATTCCCCCGAGGCTGCATAACTTGAGTGGCAGCGGCGTCTCTTGTTATGCGGTCCACTCCCGAATCACGCATTCCTTCAGTGTTGCGCGTTTCATCTCCGCCATCTTCAATTTGAAGACTCTACCGTAACCGTTGGATACATCGAACCTACCGAGAAATAAGCTCGAATTTTCTCAAGTTGGGTTTTGTCCGCAAGTTCCGTTTGATATCTAGCAGGTTGGACTTTCCTCCGATTTGTCGCTAGTTTTCTATACGAGCGTGGCCGGCGTGAATTAGAGTTGCTACAAGAACTCGTCATGCTGTGGAGCCCCAACTTAAATCCCTTTTCAGCTCATTCTCTAGCGCCCTTTTGGATACGTGGGGCCAGGGCATGGGACGGATTCTCTTTCGAGAACTGCGCGCAAATTGAGCTCCCCTCCACGACAGCCTAGAGTTGAAGACACTTTTGGAGGATGGTGAGGAGGATACCCTTGGCCATGTCTTCGGTGAAACAGAGGTGGGTGAGGGCGGGAAGTGCGGCGAGGTGCGACCAGCGGGCCCACGTCTCTGTGAATGTGAATGGTCCGTCGGTTGATGTGGAGGATGGTGAGATGGGTGACACAGGAGAAGAGAGAGTCCATTAAATAGGCGTCCCGCCCGTCGTCCCGGTTAAATTGTAGCGTGAGTCGTTGTGGGCGCATTTCAGAGGGAATACCGGCCCGTCTGGCAAAAGTAGGCATCCACAGGATTGATGCGAAGAATCGGGGAAATTCGATCCAAGGCGGGGGTATTCGTCGTCGGTAGCGTGAAGAGGATGTGTCTGACGTTCCTCGAGACACCTGTGCATTGGTCTGCAGCATGCGCTCGACAGCCCCCGGTTTGTCGAGGCGCAGAAACTTTATAGAGCAGAGGTTCGAGTCTATTCGAGTCAGATCGCGGTGACTTCAATACTGTTCCATTTCGTTCAATTCGTATGGTCACAGGTCACAAGCACAAAAATCTACGAAATATTTCGTAGGTCACAGGATCACAAGGGCTCAATACGAAAGGGTCTCACCAATTTAACACCAAAAAATTCGCTCTGGGCGGCCCTGCGGGGCAGTTTTATACGAAAAATTTTGTAAGTCACACAGGTCGCAAGCCTACATACGAAAGGATCATTTCGTATTTGATGTCACACGCCAAAGTGCCATACGAATTGAACGAAATGGAACAGTATTACCATGAATGGACATGATGGCACACCAACAAGAGAGTAGGTATCGATGAAGAATGTCAAGCTGCCGCAAGCTCGAATATCTCGCGCTCCACGTCCGGAGGGAGGTTTGGCTCCTTGGACATGTACTGTAGTCTGTTGTTAAGCCGCGGGGTCCGATCGGGGTAAGACCTTGTTACATAATGTGCACAGCCACCTGACCTTTGAACCTCCAGCCACGGAACAACCGTGAGCACTTTCTACCCATTTCAACCACTCAAACGAACCTAATGTATGTTTGAAACCTTTTAAAATTTATTCGGGATTTTAGAGCACTATTCAACTCTCAGTACTTCAACACAGTGTGCCGTCATGTGAAATACTTGGACATCTCTACCACCCCGTTCTGCAGTGTATTCAAGTTTTGAGTACATAGAGACATTTGGAGCACTTCAGAGAATGTATTTGCGCAAAAAGATCAGTCTAATGTTGATTCTGCAGGCACAAAACATCGAAATCCGGCGGCGTGGCTGTGCAGATTATGTAACAAGGTTTTACCCTGATCGGACCCCCGCGCTTACCAACAGACTTCAATATATCGAGGTACGAGATCATGTATTATTGAAGTGTCTGTCTGCGAGAGACTACATGTACTGGTCGAAATTGGCCAATTTGTGCCGCAGCATCGACGTCTGTCAGGGTCATTTCAGCCAGATTGCTGTCACCAATGCACCCGAGCCTAGCCTGTGGATCGCGCATAACGAATTTGTGTCGGACCCGGAAGGACCCGACTGAGCTGCTGCGAAGTCGTCGACATCGTCGCAAGGAAGCCAGGAATTGCCTTATTTGGACGTCACAGAAAATAATTTCGAAGTCGCTCTGCAATGCATTCATGATAGAATATTGTATGTATCCAAAGAAAAATGTATACAATTTGCTACACGGACGCATTGCACGTATCGTAATTCATTCTTGGCAGTAGAAGGAAAGCAGGCAGGCATGCGAGGGGAGGAAATATACGACGAGGAAAAGACGAAGAACAGAAAACTCTGTAAGTAGAAATGAAAGGGAATACGTGCGTCCACGTGTCTGCGGACACGGACGACTTTTTTTTTGGTGCGGCGCCGAGGCTACTTGCTGTTGAGGACAGGGTGCCACAAGGTGGGTCGATCGGGATCGTACGAGTCCTCGCTGGTGGTGGTGGCAGGCGTGCTCGAGTCTGCAGGGCCCTCGGCGTTGTAGAGGCGCGCGCGCTTGGGCGCCGACCCAAGTACTGGCGGTTTCCACACCGTCCAGCTCCGCTGAGTTCGAGCGCCGCTTCGCGAGTCGCGGGCTAGGCGGCTCCACCGTACGTGCGCGCTTGGGAGGCGTCCCTCCGCGTTGCGGCTCCCCGTCCAGCTCGTCGACCGAACGGTTGCGCCCCGTGCCCGTTGGCGTCCACCCCGCGCGCACCGCCGCCAGCGGGAACGCCCCCCGCTCCTCCTCCTCATCGCCGTCCTCGTACTCCTCCCTGCCATCAAGACCGCCCCGTCCACACTGTACGGCGTCTTCAGCTTCCCGCTCACCATCTCGTCCACCAGCTCCATCTCGCGCTCCCGCGCGCCAGGACCCTCGTCCTCCTCGACCTGCAGCCAATACAGCTCCTGCGGGGTCAGCTCCTCGAGACCTTTCCCGCCGCCGCCGCCGCTCCGCTCGTACATGCCGTAGTCCTCAACGAGCTTGATGACGCTCTCAGCGCCCGCAGTAGTTTCGCCATGTGCATCACCCATGGGCTGCCATCGCTATCCTTCTCGCGTTGCGTCTCCTTATTCTCCTTCGCAGCGGGGGTGGGAGCGGGTGGGGACGGATATCGTCGTAGTGGCGGGGCTGGTGGCGGCCTTGCTCACGTTCCCGCCCTGCGCCGCCTGCTGCGCCGTCATCGCGCGCTCACAGACGGTGCACCGGCAGTGAATTAATGGCGCGCAAGCTTCGCGCCAGACTTATAGCGCACGTTAGCGACGTGTCTAAGAAAAACGGGGAAGGGAATACACTGCCTTGATCTCATCCAAACTATACGGCGGCAAGTGCGCAATCGTCTCAGGGATATAGGGAATCGGCCTGAGAAGGCGCGGATGATTAAGCACAGGCGACACTGGGATTGTCGGCTTGGTCTCCCTCTCCTCCACCCGCGTGGCGGCGTGCTTCTCCTTCCGCTGCCTCTCCTCGTGCTCGCGCTCCCCAAGCGGGGGCGGACTGAGCGTCGTCCCGAGCGTCGACCTCGAGAGCACGGGGCTCGTATCGCTCGTGCGCGGCATCCCCCCATACGAGTCGTCGCACCCCTCCGCGCCGTGTCCCGCGTTCCCTCTCCTTCTCCCGCTCCTGCTCCCGCTCGCGCTCCTGCTCTTGCATTCCGCCCCTTCGCACTTCAATCCATTCCATCAAACCACACCTTCTCCTCTTCCCTCAGCTGCTGCACCACGTCCGCAAGACTCATCCGCGCCGCGCGCATGGCGGGGTCGAGCGATTTCCGACTGGCGCTGAGCCCAGCCTCAACGGCGGCATCTGCGTCCGCGGCGTCCGACGCGCACTCGACAATGAGGCGGCGCACGACGTTCTTAAGACGAGGAGGAGGACGGTGTGCATATTCCTGACGTGCGCGTTGTGCGCGGCTTCGGCAAGGGCGTAGTCGGTGGGTGGAGGGGTGGGTGGGCCTGGGTGCAGTTCTGGAGTTGCTGGTGTCGGTGCTGATGCGGCGGAAGTAGGGAGGGCGGAGGACGCGGTGGAGGGGCGCAGGGGTGATGAGGGCGGTGAAATGGACCACGACACGGGATGTAGGGGGATGGGGATCGCGATCCTCCCACCACTCCCGGTGGGCGACCCCACCGACCCCACGGTGAACGCCGACCCGCACCGCCCCGCCCGCCCTCAAGAGGCCCGCGTTCCCGCCACAGCACTCCGCCCGCTCCCAGCAACGCAGGCCAAGCCTGGCCGCGGCCGACCCAGGGCCACCTCCACAAAGCAATACATGCATCCAGGCCCAGGCCGACCCAATGCACAGCACATTAAACTGGGCCCGTGTTCGTTCCGATCACTTGCCGTCCCGCCCCAGATGCAGAAGTTGTTCCCCACAAGAAACCAAAAATACAGAAGAGATGCCAAAGAAAGACGGAGCCAAAGTGAAAGTCGAAGCCAAAGACCAAGGACACACCTTTCTTGGAACCAACGACAGACGCCATCGCGCGCGAGAGGTACGTCCCCGTCGTGCTCTGCTCGAGTTTTGTTTGTGGGCCGAGTGTTTAGGAGGACGCGGGGAAGCACGAGCCGGTCGTACTACGCGCGTGTGGGGTGGAGGCGAGTCGGCTCAGAGATCCAATTCCAAGGTGGGTGTCTTTGTGCCACAGAGGTACTCCTATGCAATGCCAAGTGTCCCGTCGTCGGCTTAAGTAGTGCGTCCACACAAAGGCCTTTCAATGGTTCCTGGGTCGACGAGACAAAGCAGCAAAGGAAAGCCGAGATAGATAACGACAACTGCGCTGCCGAATATAACGTGGGGGATGAGCACAACAGCGGGTCGAAAAAACAACCCCAAATAGTCCACGCGGCGGGCTGATGCGACCGTCGCGCCACGTGGGTCCTGATGCGTGAGGGTAAGTATTGCTCTATTCGAGGACGGGTCTGAATCCGGTCAGGCAACAAAAAGAGCAAGAGAATTCTGAATTAAGGGGACAGTACAGAGCTATTTTATACTAACTACGGTACCATATTCGAGGGTGAAGGGTTTCGGAAAAGTACCAAGTAAAGTAAGTATGAGTTCATTCGAATCACATACTATTGAGTCGGAATAAATTGGAGAGGACTGCTGAATCATAAAGTAAGTCATAGGAACGAAATAACCCTTGCCCATATTCAGTCTGGAGAACAAGGCGGAGTATCTGAGACATATAGACGGATTTGGAGGAGTCGGGAAGAGGCGGGTTGACGCGCGGGAAGTGCCGAGGTGATGATGCAACATGCGACCGTCGGCCCACTTGCTCGTCTTTTCGATCCCCGTTTTTAGGTGCACGTTCGGGTGCGCTCAGCCAGCGTTTTAGACCTAGGCTCACCTGGCCCCAGGATTTATACTCGGCCCAGCCCGCCTCGAGGTCCGCCCTCGAGGCCAGTTGCTTAGCGATGTGCAGCACTGATAATCAACAGCATCTGAGTCCGTCGAGTCATCGTGCTGTCTCCCAAGCTGAGCTTGGACGCCTTAGGCTTCATTCTCCCAGTCCGTTGCCAGGACCGCACAACTATCCGCAGCTCGGGCCGATTTGTTAATGCTGTCTTCTGTGCTTGATCGCACCCAGTCCGGTATGTACCGGTACATACCGGTGGCCTCACGACGCACACCTATGCGCAGCTCCTCAGCGCCCACCGTGCACTTTTGCTGTTTTCGGGCTTCAACCTACTTTGAGGAGAGGACAGCTTTGGCCATGGGTGTGTTCTCCAGGAGTCCAAACACGTATATATTTCTGGGCAACCGACCGTCTGCAACGGAGCATTACTGTACTGTACTCGACCTAGATTTCCACCACCATCCGTTCGGGGTCTGCGACCCAAAACACAGCGTGGCGCGCGCGAAAGTGCTATGCTGCATCGATACGGGGCACCAGGGTCAGTCGATTGGAACTGGCGTCCCGCGGTTTGTTTTATTTATTTATCTTGTGCGCATTGCATGTCCGAATCCGTGCTGTCTTCGCGCTTGGGCGCCTACATGTACATTCTCCGAGCCTGTTGACCTCACAACGCACTGTGTAATACCTATCCGCAGCGCGGGACGCCAGCATACTTACTTGCAAAGTCATACCACCTCGACCAATTGCAATTTATCGCCGTCTCCGGTGGTTGGTCGCACCCAGTCCGGCACCGGTGGCCTCGCGACGCACACCTATGCGCAGCTCGGGTTCCCACGGACAACCTGCACTAATACTTACTGCCCTCACGACACACCTAAAGGCTAATATGCTCTGCTCAGTTGCTCAGCGCCGTCTGTACACCCGATTTATTCCGCCAGCCTCGCTTTGGGTGTTCTGTACTGCACGTATTTCTGGAGGACCACCGTTTGGAATGGCGCAGGTTTCAACCCTCATCGGTCCACCTAAGGCACCTACGTTTCCGTTATGTACAAGGCCTGTTAGGTAGGTTAAAGTGTAATAGCATAAGCTACCTAAGAGGGCCCTTGAAGGCGAAGGCTTTGCGCTTCTGTTAGTCAAATTAGTCAAGTCTGACCTTTCCTAATCGGGAAAGAGCTTCGTCTCCTCGCGCCAGCCTTCGTCGCCTTCGTCACTAGCCTAATCGGGAAGGAGCTTCGTCTCCTCGTGCCAGCCTTCGTCGCCTTCGTCACCACGTATTCCGGGCGCGCTGCAATTTACAAAAGATCATATATTTACATTAGCTGAAATATACAAGAAACTACTGTATACAGCTGTGTATACAGGATCACAAAAAATAGGTACCACAAGAAGGATGTACAGTAGGAATACAGCATGTACGGTGGGAATACAGTAATGATATGGGTTCAGCAAGATAGTAGGATGATTATACAGAGTTCCAAGACATGAAGATACACCTGGGGGATGTGCCGGTCCAAGAGATGATATGGGCGAAGGCATTTGCGAATCGGCGAAGGCGGCGAAAAGCGCTAAAAAAAAAGTGGAAAAAAATTATAGTGGCAGCGCGTTGTTGGATTGGAGAGAAGACATGAGGACGGACAACTGGGTGGAAGAGACATTTGTGAGCTGCCTGTCATGAATCACCTGGGTTCTATTTTTTGCGCGACGCGTCTGTACAGATACAGACACATCTTAGTGGTGACAGGCAACTGGCGGGCATCAAATGTCCCTTTGCACTTGTTTGCACCGCCTGCCAAATGGCAGATTTCGATGGCAAATTGCCTCCACATCGACCAAAGACTCCCTAGCATTGATTCAAGTCATCCGAGGCATCTTTTACACTCATAATAGGGCCATTAAAGGTATCTTCCATGTTTAAAAGCACCAAATAGTGCTGTAAACCACAAATCGGCCCTCAGGTGGATGTGTCCTGGGCTCAAATTATTTGCATGATGTGCGCTCTTGATTCAGAGGCCGCAGCGCCTAGGAAAAGTGCCGGATAAATCTGATAAGAGGCCAAAACCTCTAAGGTGGCCAGGTTCCCAGTCCCTATTAGTATATATACACAGTAAAAGAGAACCGCATCTGAACTGAATTTATTCTTTACAGTACCATTTCGAGTTGTCTTTATATCTGGATTCAGTATCGAATAATTTACATCTTGCATTAGCTGCTTGGATTTGACACACGGACATTCTCCCTCAATTTCACACTCCAGCGCGATATCTCGGCCCCCTTCTGTTGGATTTCAGAACATTTGTGTTTCCACTATTGATTTCATCTGTTCAAAGAGCTTCTTTTCAAGGGCCTTGACTTCAGCAAATGGTTTCGAGGCAGTAGGGTTAACCAGGGGGTAGAGGTAGAGGTACAAACAGGCTGACCTCTACCTCTACCTTTGAAACCCCTTACCCTCAGGAGGTATACCTCTACCTTACCTCTAATTCTCAGAGGTTTCTCAGAGGTATACCTCTACTACCTTTACCTGTACCTTTTTAGAGAGGTTTCATCAACAATCTATGCCCTGTAGTAGCCCAATCAGCTGCAAAGTGTTCCAGCATGCACTTTGGTAGCCTAATGAAACTTCTGATTTGTACCAAGCCTGTAAAAGCTGTTCAATAGGTTGACATCAATTTCTTGGGTAGTCAGGTTTGAGTCAGGTGATCTTTTGGGAAGTGAAACATAGATGTAAAACCCTGGGCAAGTGCGAAAAACATTTAAATAGCTTTTGAGTGCTTTGAGACTACCTTGGTGTGGCCAAAACTCTCTTACAAGGGGTTGCAAAACCTTTTCAGAAGCATATAATTGCTGTTACCTCTGGATACCTCTGTACCTTCAAAGGTCGGGAGGGGTTTGGCTAAAGGTATGAAGCACACAACCTTTACCTCTACCTTCCTGTACCTTACCTCATACCTCCCAATGTATACCCTTACCCCTGGTGATCCTTACGAGGCGGTGTAAGATGGATATATAGGTTCAACCGACTCACGGTAACTAGACCTCCGATTGGTTACGTCTTGTTGAAGGAAATGTAAAATTTCTGGTTGGTTGTGGTTCTTCAGTTCCCATGGCATTGGTGATTTCATGCTTCAGTATATCAATAGAAGTGCATGAATTACCTCGAAAGCCTCCAGGGTCCTCCTGTGACTCCAAGGGAGGAAAGGTCTAGCATCAAGATCATCTCGGAAGCCCAACAGCCCTATATGTGTCTCTGAATTTTCGCCACAAAAGAGTACCTTTGGTATTGTGAAATTGGGGCTACATCCAACTTTTTGTGGTGAGGCCTGCCATGACTTAAAATTTGATGTGAAAATTGGACAGAACACTGAACCAAGAGATAAGAAGAGCTTCGACCACTCTCACAGAGGGCGGCCTGGAATTAATTCAAAGCTGGAGAAAACCGGATATAAACAGAGTATTTAAAAATATATACCGAAAAAGTAGAGGCAGTTACATGCATGGTGCCACTCCAGTCAGAAATTTATTTTGCTGAGCTATCAAAGTGTTTGTCCAATGATTCACAATAGATGCTAGGGAGGCTACGCAGCACAGAAAATCTGTGTTTCCTGTTGGAAGGGATTTGTGTAGCCAACAACAAAAAGTATCCGCACCGCAGTGTAGAGCCATCTCCCGCAAATCGTGTACAGAACCCAACAACTGCATTAAATTGCTCAAGGTGTATCTCAAGTTCAGCTGCATATTGCAAGACAAGCTTAAGTTGTTTAGCTTCTGGGATGTAATAGAGCCGCAAAAGAACGACCCGCAAGTCATTAACCAAAGAGATTATTTTTTTGCGTGCCCAAGATTAAGAGGATTAATCTCGCAGAGAGTTCCACGCTGTTCGATCAAATAGCACAGATTTTCCACAGTCAGATATACACAACGGTATTGAATTGGCCAAATACTGGACATGGTCATCACATCGTCTGTGTGCTCAATTTGATTGATGGGTACGCCGTTCAATCCAATGTCCTCCGGATGGTGAGCAAGGATGAAATCCGACATAAAGAGGTTCCATACATGTGGTGAGCCTGAATCCCCAGCAGAATGCCCAACAGAGATCTGAGTTCCGGGGTGTACTGGCTGTCTAGTCGGACTATGTATCGGATCCTGTCGTATAAGTACTTCAAACCATTTGATCATTGGATCCGAGATTCCAAGTTTGCTAGTTTAACCCAGAGAGTTGATCTGTCTGTGCCCATTTTCAGGTCTAGATATGCGACATAGAGAGACTTCTTTAAATCTTATTCCCCATTGATGAAACAGAGCAGCACAAATGCACTGTCATTGGTACGGAGGTGGGCCTGGAATCCATTTTGAGACCTTGGAATCCAGATATAAAGACAACTGGGAATGGTACTGTAAAGAATAAATTGGGTTCAGATGTGGTTCTCTTTTACTGTACATATATGATGTACATGCAAGGTTCCATCCATGGGAAGGATCAACTTACTTTGAGACAGGAGGGCGCGACGTGAGGACAGAAGCTGCCCTCATGTGATCGTGCTGTGAGGTAACATGTCCAAAATGGGAACCGCGACTGACAATCCGGATACCAGAAACCGAAATCGAAGTGTGACCGTCTCGCCTACCGTACTCTAGAGGGGAAGGTACAGTCAAATGATAGAGCGGAAGGTCGGTGCGTGAATCGGCCTTGTATGAACAGTGGAGTGTGTGGTGTGTGTGTGTGTGTGTGTGTGTGAGAACGGTTCGACCATGGTCTTGTAGTCATCATCATCAAAAAGCTCGACAAAATTTTTTGACATGGCGAGGAACTTGGAACTGGACTTGTACTTTGTCGTTGTCTGGAGGAATAACCAGCTGTGCCAAGTGTGCAACCTTGGCTAAAAAACTGCGTTCAAACTTTCTATATGAATCATTGCTCTGGGAAGTCATAATTCCGGACGCGGTGGCGCTCCGTTTCTTGCGTCTTTTGCAAATTCTTTGGACCAGAAGAGCAAGATATTAACGGTGATTTCAACGGGCTTGGGTTCCGCTTTGTCATCTGGTGTTAGTTGCGTGCAGGAACAAGGAGCAGAAAGAGATAAATCGAACCATTTGACACGCGCTTCTGGTGTTTAGCAGGTCGTTCTACCTCGCTTTCCGTCTCCTCACTCTCTTCTTCATTGCCACATTCCAGTTCCTTCCTCTCGTCAAAATCATTATCGACCAGGTCATTGTCACATTCAGTCTCGGAAGCCGTAGATTTTGTAGAAGAGGTGCGGCGTCGCTTTTTACGACTTGGAGCAGGCAAAGAGTCATCATCCGAGATTACGATGGTACTATCACATTCAGAGGTGGTTTTCACGGACGTCGCGGGGCTGGGAGGCATATTGGAAGCAGCGTGAGCGCGAGCGCTGGGCTTGGAGACCCTCCTGGAGGTGCGGAAGTTTGCCATTGGCAAGCATAGAAGAGCGAGAGGTGGAAGCGAGAAAGACACGAGCCGTGTTTGCATGTATTGTGTGGCCCAGACCGAGGCCCATAGTTTAGCGCCGAAAGAGCGCCTACGAATCGCGTGGGTAATAGAAGGTGCAAATCGATGTCCGAGAGAGGGCGTTCAACCAGAAGTCCAGGTAAGTTGAACCATTTGTCAGTCCGAGTTCACCTGTGCTGACCAGCTTTCGGGGGTCCGTTGCAAAACTGCGAAACTTCTAGGGAATGGTTTGTGACCATTCGAGCTCGGGGAATGAGGGATTAGTTGGTAAAAACGACTCCTGTACCATCAGAAATCTCGAAAAATGGTTCAGAAGATGGGAAATGGCGATGCAAACAGGCGGGATCAAAAGTTTGTTTTTATTTTTTTCACGCCGACTGTCATCAATTTTGCAAACAGCTGTAAAATGCGTTTTTTTTTCGCTGTTTCTGTAACAAAAAGCACTATAAATGCAAATATTGCCGATCCAAGGTGACACTTGCCTCTAGGAAAAAACTCAGGGCAAGGACCATAGAATCCGTGATGCTCTAAATTTTCAGAAATATTGGAGGCCATTTTGGCTCTCGGGAATGTCATGAACGTGAGCCGCCTCGGTCCCGCCATCGCCGCCATCAAGCGCCATCAGCCGCCATCAGAAACTGGCTTGGAAATCATGGGGTTGCTAAATAGTTGCAACCCCGTGGTGCCAAAGAACGGGGATTGCCAAATAGAATTATCCCAGTAAAATCGAACCTGCTGAGCGACAAAACGCTCGGCAATCTGAGGCCATTCCGGCGAAATAAAGCCACCGATTTTCCCAATTAGGAAACCTCGTGTCCAACTCGTGTCTCTGCGGCTTCTTTAGACGCTCACCAACGCTCACTTGCCACCATGGATGTCGAAAAAGGAGGCATAGGAGAGCCCAAAGGTATTGGGTGCTTTTCATTGCATCCTTCCTCTCTAAACTCATTACAGTCGATGATCCGGGTACCGAGGCAGCGGCGGCCAAGATGTGGGGCCGTGTACGTAGGGGAGGCCGAGAAGTACGACAAAGGCCTGGTAGAGAGATGGAAAAGTGATATGGCGGGCATGCTGATATTTGTGAATGTGCTTCATGGTCTTTTGGTACAGCCCTGATGCGAAACCCTCAGGCGGGTTTGTTCTCAGCAAGCTTGACAGCATTCCTCATCGAGAGCTACAAGACTCTCAATCGCGACTTGGGGGATACCACTGTGCAACTCTTATCTCAAATATCGCAGCAGCTTGCCGCATCCGCAAACGGAACCACATTTTCCATACCCACATCTCCCCCATTCACTCCGTCGGCATCGTCGCTCGTGTGCAATTCCCTATGGTTCCTCAGTCTTGGCCTCAGTCTGAGTTGTGCTCTCATTGCAACTCTTCTCGAACAATGGGCACGAGATTTCCTTCACCGTTCCGAAATTCGCTCCACCCCCGCCATTCGAGCCCGAATATTCTCCTTTCTGTATTACGGGCTCAAGCGATTCAACATGCACACGGTGGTCGAGGTCGTTCCTCTGCTGCTACAATGCATCCCTGCTCCTGTTCTTTGCCGGGTTGGTCGCATTCCTCATCCCAAGTCAATCTCACGATGACGGTGATTACTGCCTTAATCTTGGTCATTGTCGTTGGAACATATTGTGTCCTCACATTCCTTCCACTGAAATACCTTGATTGTCCATATCACACACCACTATCCGGAGCCTTCTGGCGGCTCTCGCAGAATTTCGAGACCTTGTGGCGGCGTCGTAGCTCCGAAACAAGCACGAAACCCGATCACACTCAGATTGAAACCATGGTTGAAGCCATGTTAGAACAGGCCAGGGTACCATCCGAACACCGGGCTGCCAGAGATGGTCGAGCCCTCGCCTGGACCATCCAGTCATTGTCCGACGACGAGGAACTGGAGCCATTCGTCGAGGCGATCTCTGATGTATTGTGGGGTCCCGTCCGTGACCAGCGCCGCGACGCGTATGCGGATCATTTCCGAGCATTGGTCAATCATCCTGATGTTCAATTGTACGGGCGGATACAGGGTCTCCTTGATTCTTGTGAGACGGGATTTCTGTCATCCGAGGTCAAGAAACGCCGGCAGATCGCTTGCTACAAGGCCATATGGGCGATTGGCAGCTTGTTCGATTCCACAGAACCTAGCTTCCAATTTCCGCCATGGCGGTTCCTCAACAACGTGCTTGAGATCTCGCATTATGCCGCATCTGCTCGTGCGATGATCGCGTGGAAAATATTCAGTGCCGCCCACTCCCGCCTCATCGACCTCCAACAACACTTGATCAAATGCGGAGAAAGTATTGAAAGTGGGAATGAACCCGATTGGACTCCGATCACATCTTACTTGGATCTACTGCGGAAGTATGACTATTATCACTGGATAATCCCTGATGCAAGTTATTTCGATCAACCGCCAGGACCAGCTGACCGCTTCGTGAAATTTTCCAACATCATCAACAGCCTTTGTGAGAAAGTCCCTCACCCCATCCTGTTCGAATATTTTTCGCGGGCAGCACAAATGGACTCCTTGCCCTATCGTTGGACTGAAACTATCAATCTCATTCGATGCCCGTCCAGTCCGTTCTTCGATATACAGAGGAGCCTCGAGCGCGCCCTGAATCATGTTGTATCCACTCAGCTCAACAAGTTCAATATCACAGGATGGGTATGGATGGATGAACTTATGCGGCATTTGTGCCCCTTCTGGCGGCCTGAAGACCCCACAGTTCCTATACCCGCGAGTCTGATACGATATCTCAATGAACGCAACTCGGACTTTGCGATTGGGCAAGCCTTGTCCCATATCACCAGATACTTGTGGAGGGCCTTTCCACAAACACTCATTGATCCTTTCCACAAACACCCATTGATGGTGCAAACAATCGGTGATGACGACGAAGACACTGAAATCACAGCCGATCAATTAATGACCGCTCTATGGCGCCTCGGCTCATGCACCGTTCAGTACTACCCTGAGGCTGAGTACCTGGAGACCCATAACTACATTGACTTGTCTGGGTACCAACCCCTCATGGACGCAGTTTCAAACACCGGCCCTTCTTCCTTCTTGCCGTCTGTCATGGCTATGATAAAAAGTTGCTTTTTGCGTGCGCTGATGAAACACAACTTTGCAGGGGCTTCGCCCCATCCGGTCTTGCCAGCCGAGACAGCGGTTATGCTTCCCTCCGACGAGACCACGCAGGACTCCAAAATGCATCATCGAGTTGCGGAAGCATCTATCCATCTCCTCGCCGAGTTCCTTGAATCTTGTATATCCGATCCCCTCCAGTGGAAAGCTACCGAGACCGTTAAAAGAATTTACGATGAATCTCCCTGCGGACAGGTTCACGAAGCCCACCAAATCAGACTTGCTCTAGCCATCCGACATTCATTCGCAAGTTCGGGTGAGGACCTAGCGACTGCAGTGATCGAGAAGAAAATGTTCGACCTGTATGCAGGAGTGAAACCGAAGAGCGCCTGGATATTCTTTCCGCCACGTCCCGACGAACGCATTCCGTGGCTCGAAAATTCGGACGCGTGTGAAACGATCAAAGAGCATTCATAGCCCACGCAGACAAATTGGCATCCTCTGCCGATTCCACACCAACCTTGGCGCGTGTCCGGGCAATTATCAATGGCCTTGAGTCTCTTCACCCCAGTCACATCGAATTAGCTGGTACGTATCGCCATTGTATTTCTGCCACTTTTTCTTATCTCCTTCTAAGATGACTCGATAGTGGAGGAAACACGGGTTGATGTAATATTCGATTGAGGACTCGGCGGATTCGTTGGTAGTGCAGTTACTGTACATCAGGAAAAAGGTTTTTACTACGTCTAGCGATATATTGGGTGCGGGCAGGCGCAAGCGGAGGGGCTTGTCGAGCATATCTGTCAAAGCTAGTTCAAACTCCGATGAGATGGCCGATCATGCCGCCGGTGGCTTTGCCGGTGTCGCCAATTCCCGAATTTCCTGCAAATGTATTTTCCGGAATATTTCCCGGATAGTAAAAGTTCAAACGAAAGCAGGGCAGTTAAGGATAAATCAGTGCGCAGGTACTTCTTTGCAAGCCGCAACGATGGCGGAAATTAGGGACGAAAGTAGGTGGGGGTGAAAAAGTCAAAGTAGATGTTCGCCGGGAGAATCGATCCGGCGCCCACCCCATCAAAACAAAACTTAATAATCAGTACGCTAACCACTAGACTAACCAGAAGATGCTAGGACTGTCTCAGGGCCACTCACAAGGCGCGGGGTCAATTGGACTGACTTTCCAATTCCAAGGTGGGTGTGTTTGTGCCACAGGTGCTCCTACTTATTGCATTTTGAACTTCGTGCTGTCTGTCAACGAGCTGTTGGAACTGTCATTAGAATGGCCGCACGGCCTCACAGCCGTGGCACAGTTGTACCACATGGCTTCCACGTGTTAGCAATATACACCGCGACAGCCTTCTGCAGTTTTGTCTGAAGCTCGTATCTCATCCTCACTTGGATCCCCATCGTCTTTTAGTGCCAACTCGCCTGCCTCTCTATTTGGGGTCCGAAACGAATTTCGAATGTTCAGCAACGGCGTTGGGTTTCAAATTTATGGCGGAAATTTCTATGACGTCCAGTCTGGCGATGTGAACCTCCACACCCACCAGCGCCTTACAATTCAAGACAAGACCCTGAATCCTGACCGAGCTCGGTGACCTTGGCGCTGGAAGATGGCTGGGAGGCAGAAGGATCGGGCCGTGAATTATCGGGAGTTGTGAGACACCGCCGCCATACTTCGACCGCGGGGCCGGGTCCTTATGGTGTGTTTGGTTTGCATCGATGCTTTACTCCTTCTCATATCTGTAGATATGGCCTCTCGCCGACACATCTTAGCAAGAAGTCCCCTGTCCGACCAGGAAGATCACCCACTGTTATTCGCGAACTTGAACACCATCATCCCGTCGTCTTCGCGCCGTCCAAGCTCTGATCCCAGTTCTCACTCGAAGCGTATATGTGAATCCCTTGCGATTTCCACTTCGACGTCTCACCCTCCCGCTGGCCCACAGCATCCTCTACATGCCGCTCGACCACCGGCCCACACCGATTTCTCTACCCTGCTGATCTCAGATCACCTATCCTCTCATCCTTCCCCGTCCGACTTTACATCTGCCCGTGGTAATCCCGATCCCAGCTCGAGCCGTGACTCCCCAGAACATTTGCTTTCATACCCTGCCCTTTTCCAAGGGGTGCCCGCGCAATCCGTTCAAGGTGGAACATATATTACTGCACAGAATGTGAACCACAATTACCCTGCGGGGGAGAGGGGTATGGATATCCTGCATCGTGCAGCAGCACTGGAGGCACTTTACGACTCTGCGGAGAGTTTTCCGCAGCCCAAATGCCATCCCGAAACAGCAACAGGGTGGTTAAGATTAAACCACCACGTTGCCAACGTGGGCCTGGTTTAAACCATTGTGGTTTAAACCGCCCTCCTATAATCATATAGGGAGCAGGCTTGGTTTGAACCATAGTGGTTTAAACCAGTTTCAGCCGGTTTAAGCCATGGTTTAAACCGTAGTTTAAGCCGGTTTAAGCCGGTTTAAACCAGATGGCTTAAACTGGTTCAAACCAGATGGTTTAAGCCGGTTTAAACCAGATGGCTTAAACTGGTTCAAACCAGATGGTTTAAGCCGGTTTAAACCAGATGGCTTAAACTGGTTCAAACCAGATGGTTTAAGCCGGTTTAAACCAATGATGGTTTAAACCGGTTTAAACCAAAGTTGTTTGGACATGTTTTTTTTCATTTGTCTTGACTCTCATTTTTTCCTCCTCTCTTAATATTAGTGACTGCCCACCTCCTGACCCCTGACTCCTTCCAAAAAAGGAAGCTCATTCCATTTGGACTCAAAAAATCACAGAAAAATTGTGAAAAATTGCGAAAAAAATTGTTTAAAGTATGAACAGGTGGGTAGATGTCACTTACCAAAAATGGAAATCCATCAAAAAAATGAAAGTTGTAGCCCTCATTGAGCACTACAAAGTTGACCAATTGACTATAGTGATCAGCTGACTGGTTGGGCTGAAAAAGGCAAAATACTTTCGAAAACACGGTTCATTTTAGAGAATGATTGGGCCATATCTCAGTAAGTGATAGATGGATTCCCACGATTCTAGTATTGTTAGAAAGCGGCTGAACATGGCTTTCAGATGGGGTTATTCACCAGGCACTCTACACTACTTCTATAATCAGCTATTTTATTTTTTAAGCATGATTTGGCTTGTATCTTGGGAACTGCTAGATCAATGATCCCCTCAAACAGAGAATCCCTGATATCTCAGCAGCTGCATTTTTGTGCTCATCAATTTTCTTTCCCTTCTATGATGCATCCATCACATCTATTTTATCTCCGAACAACTTTCCTCCCCTCTCTCTTCCCCAGATTGTGTCTGCAGCTGTGCAATTCAGCCGCTTTCTAACAGTACTAGAACTGTGGGAATCCACCCATCACTTACTGAGATATGGCCCAATCGTTCCCCAAAATAAACTGTGTTTTCGAAAGTATTTTGCCTTTTTCAGCCCAACCAGTCAGCTGATCACCATAGTCAATTGGTCAACTTTGTAGTGCTCAATGAGGGGCTACAACTTTCATTTTTTTGATGGATTTCCATTTTTGGTAGGTGACATCCACCCACCTGTTCATGCTTTAAATAGGGATCGGCATCGTACCTGTATGGTACGGTGATACATACGTACGGTACGGGAAAATACCCGTACCGTTGGCCATCTTGATGCAAGGAATTATGACCGTATGTATACAGTACGGTCCTGTATTTTGCCATACCGTATACGGTGGATATGGTCAAGCTGTCAATCAGATCAAAAAATTGCCTCATTTATCCGTGCCATTCTGTCCTCGGACAGGTCGGGAGTCCTCGGCACTGCTCAGCACCGGATTGGTGAACAATGTGGGTTCTGTGATGATCACTTGGATGTTGCTGGGTGGTTCGGAAGCATCGGAATGGTAGTTGGTATCACTGACTGACATTGCTACTCATGGCATGCACCTCCAATGCTCTGAAACTATTCTTAAATGAGGATGTGGTGTTTTAGATAGACTTAGGATGAAATTGGAGTACTTTGAAAATCCCTATGATAGTTCTCAACAACTAAAACAATCAAAATACTCCGTAAGTCCGTATATGGCCATATTAGGTCTGTACCATACCGTGGAGCCAGGTCGGCCTCCGTATCTTGCCGTACCGTAGGCTTCCGTATGCCGTATGACCCATATTTGGCCCCGTACCATATACGGTACGTACAGCACCGATCCCTAGCTTTAAACAATTTTTTCGCAATTATTCACAATTTTTCTGTGATTTTTGAGTCCAAATGGAATGAGCTTCCTTTTTTGGAAGGAGTCAGGGTCGGGAGGTGGGCAGTCACTAATATTAAGAGAGGAGGAAAAAATGAGAGTCAAGACAAAAGAAAAAAAAAAACATGTCCAAACAACTTTGGTTTAAACCGGTTTAAACCATCATTGGTTTAAACCGGCTTAAACCATCTGGTTTGAACCAGTTTAAGCCATCTGGTTTAAACCGGCTTAAACCACGGTTTAAACCACTGTGGTTCAAACCAAGCCTGCTCCCTATATGATTATAGAAGGGCGGTTTAAACCAGGCCCACGTTGGCAACGTGGTGGTTTAAACTGAAACCACCCTACAGTACCCCGAAACTTGTGCCGAATACTCGATGACCTATATACGTGGGCAGTTGGACAGGATTTCACCTCCTCGATTTTTTGGCTGTACGGGCCTACTGGGGCGGGCAAGTCAGCCATCATGCAGACACTGTGCCGGAGATTAGACCATAGTCGTCGTCTTGGAGGAAGCTTCTTTTTCAAGCGGGCCCATACCACTTGCGGGAATGCAAAAGTGCTGTTCGCGACGCTCGCCTACCAGCTTGCACTTCAGAATCAAATTTTCAAAGACCCGATTTCGCAGGCTGTGGAGGATTGTCCATCTGTCATAGGGCGATCCTGGACGTCCAATTACAGGAGCTTATCGTTGAGCCATGCCAATTCCTTCGGACTAGGCCACCAACTATTCAACTATCCCACTTCGTAGAAAATTTCAAGCCTCTAATTTTTCTCATCGACGGCCTGGACAAATGCGAAGGCCAGAATATACAACAGGAACTCTTGCGGCTAATCGGCGACGCCGTCCTCCAGAATCCTCGGATGCTGAGAATTCTCATCGTGAGCCGACCGGAACCACACATCCGCGAGATTTTCGAGCGACCGTTTGCCAAACCGTTTTCCCCGCAATCTCATTATAGCGAGGGCATTCGCAGATGTTGAAAAATATCTGAAGGATGAATTTTCCCGTATTCATCACAAACACCGCGAGACCATGGGAGGAATTGCGACCCCTTGGCCTTCGTGGAACATTCTCGACTTGTTGATTGAAAAATCATCTGGTTATTTCATCTACGCGTCAACGGTCATCAAGTTCATTGACGACAAGGATTTTCGTCCTACGGAGCGCTTGGCGGATGTTATCCACTGGCAAAACCTCCCGATATATTCTGATCGGCCATTTGAGGCTCTGGACCAGTTGTATGCACAGATTCTCTGTGCTGCTCCCGCCCGGTCCCGTCTCATTCGCATCTTATGTGTGATAACTTCCCAGATATTTCTTTGCGCGAGATTGATCACCTGCTTCAGCTTAATCCGGGTGATGCTAGATTGTCCCTCCGTCGCCTTCACTCCATTTTAATGTACCTTCAAATGGTGACATTTCCGTGTACCATGCTTCAATTCGGGATTTCCTTGGCGATCCAACCCGGTCAAGGGAATTCTGTGTCAGGACTCTACAGCGACGCATGGAGCTGGCGCGCTCAGTTCTCAAGGCCCTTTCCCGTAGATACAAAGATTCGATGTACCAGTCAAGTCCGACGGGTATGCAGCTATTTTCCCCATCGATTTTCTTATAATGAATTATGTTATTTGTAGGAGGCTTGCCTGCAGCGGCATCCGCTATCTCCCTTCTTCCGTCCCACCCGTTGCGGATCTTGTTCCCCTTGTTCGGTCCATCGACCCAGATTTCTTGTTCAACCCCGGTCCTTTATTTTCTGAAGATGAAATGCTGCGGGAAATGACGGATTGGTTGAAAGTAAGTCAACATATTAATTTCCGCTACATTTTGATTTACATTCAACCCAGAAGATGGAACCGACGGCTGCTAGTGAGGATCTAGTTGCTCTGTGGGAAGATTATCGAGTCCTCCATCTATGGGATCAGAAAATATATCAACATTTTATGAAGGTCGAACTCCAAGAGCCCATTGACCCGGTGTCATTTGTATCCAACGACATGTTTATGCGGTTTCCTCAAATGCTAAAAGTCCCTCCAGGCATGGTGGATGTGCTATACTCCCTCGTTCAGACATCGTCCACCTAGCCTCTGTTCTATCCGCTTTCTGTTGGATATTTCATGGAGCGACATGCGGCGCGCATTCATTCGCCCACTTGAAGAGAACCGTGCAGAGGTACAAAGCTTCTTCACAGCTGTCTACGCGGCAGAACAGTGTCCATTAATATGCACGGACCTCGGCCACGGATGTTTGCGGTTACTAAAAGAAATCAACAACGGTAAGCAGCCCCCACAGATGTAAGTGAAAGGACTTTGTTCGCTGGGTGCATGGGAATTAATTACTCCTTGATTCTACAGGCTTGAAGGCATACGATGGGGCGAACTGATCGCAGACTCATGCCCAAAATGTCCCGAGTTGTTGCAGGATTTCCGCCATCCCTCCTTCGCAACTCCTGACGCCTACCAGCTCAGGCATTTCATCTCATGGCTCAGAGTGAGTCCCTCGTAACGTGGATCGGGTTGGAATTGACTCTCATCTTCCTTCCCCGGGTTCAAAGGCTTTTCCAGAACCGCCTCTAGGTGTCATCCGAACTTGGGAAGACATCTTAGGTCGAACCATGCGAGGAAACTGGTACCCATTGCCATAACTTTGAGATTGAGCGAGCTCAGACGAGCATGAGTCATACTAAGTTTCTCTAGTCAGTTCTTAAGCACGTATCTCGTATATTAAGCAGACGTCACGAATCAGTATGCACCTACTTTTGCCCATCACCTCAAAAATGCGGCGTGATATTCAGCACTCAGATGTGTATATCGTATGTTTCATGCGACGCCGAGGATTTCACTCCTTCCTGTGAGCGCGCACCTTCCCACCCCTCTGCTCCCCCCTCCCATTTCTTCCACTCCGACTGATCCCAGCCAAGAGTCATACAGGTCTTCAGAGCCCGGTATACTCATCCCTTTTGGGACTCATGTAATTTATCGAAGCTTCAATGGCTGTAACGACTTGAATAGACGTGTTTTTCTCCGACGTAGTGCCCCAAATAAATCAAGTTGATTCTACCAGATTGAATGAGTCAAATCAGACAATATAATAAGACTTAAGTAATGCAATCTCAAGTCTCCTGTCGTCGGCTTAAGTAGTGCGTCAACACAAAGGCCTTTCAATCGTTCCTGGGTCGACGAGACAAAGCAGCAAAGGAAAGCCGAGATAGATAAGGACAACTGCACTGCCGAATAAGTATAACGTGTAGGAATGAGCACAACAGTGGGTAGAAAAAACAACACCAGATAGTGCACGCGGCGGGCTGATGCGACCGTCCGCGCCACGTGGGTCCTGATGCGACTGTCGCCCACTTGCTCTTCTTTCTCGTCTTTTCGATTTTTGTTTTTAGGTGCACATTAGGGTGTGCTCAACTAGTGTTTTAGACCCAGGCTAAGGCTCCAACAGTTTTGGTTTGTAAATAGTTTTAAACCAATAAAAGGGTTTTTATTTTCATTTAGTTTATGGGGGGCCGTAAACCATAAACAGATAAAAACTAAACAGTTTAAACCTTTTCAGTGTTCAAGATGATTTGTGGCCTACAGCACCTGCAATTTGCATACACAGTGTGAGGACTTGTCTGCCGAGCTTCATCCATGATGTTCAACCATGATGACGAGCTGTGATTGGAAGTCGGCAGGTCGGCATTGCCACCCTGCCCGAAATCAGTGATCTCAATTGATATTGCCAGATTAGGAAATGTTTTTGACCTCTCCTGCTCTGTTGCTCAATACACCATCCTGACACCTCAAAATGCTGTTAATTGATGTGAAACCAATAACTGACCTCAAAACAGCTTTCCGGAGTCCTGGATCTTGTGGTTTACTTTTGTATGGCAAATATTACAGTTTATAAACTGTTTACAGCAATTGGCAGTACCTAAGGTGCAGATTGAAAAAGTTCTGTTTTGGGATGTTTTGGAAGAATTCCTGATATCTCAACAAGTTCTGCACCGATTCACATGAAACCTAGATAGAAACACTCAGCTAATTCATGCTGAATTAGTGATAGAACGAAATTCTTCCTACACCGACATTTGGGAGACACGTCACTGCCATGTGCAGCCAACATGTGCGCCACATGTCGCTGGCGACTGGCGGCCATGTGCAGACGAGCTGGCCGCTAGGTTCAACGGAAAATGGCGCCATCGTGCAGCCACTTCCAGCTGGTGGCCAGCGATCAAGCGTGCATGTCAATCATGTGTTGGCACAGCTGTCTCAATATATTTATTTCTGGGGCCCTCGTGCGCGCGAATTAGCAAATGCGTATCAATTCTAAGCAAGACATCTACGAGGAACATTCGATTCAACCCAGCTAAGCACTCCCGTCCATCTAAGTGTCACTGGACTGGTCTTCAATTTGAGCGGACGTGGCAGTATCCATCACGTCGATTTCGAGGAGGTCGTCGACTTTCTTCTGGAACGGGTCAACCTTGTCCTGAATGTCCGACTCCTTGTAGTTCTTCTTGCCGTGCTTTGCCTGGTCCTGCTCAAGAACGTGGCGGAAACCCCTGGAGGATTGATTAGTAAGTATATAAAATCAACGCAAAGAGATAGATGCGGATTGAAATGGAAACATACCTGACCAGCTTCTTGGCGTCACCATCAGCGTCGTTCCGGATGTTCTCGAGTTTCTCATCCAACATATCCCAGAAATTT
Organism: Mycena olivaceomarginata; assembly: GCA_029378375.1. Lineage (NCBI taxonomy): Eukaryota > Fungi > Basidiomycota > Agaricomycetes > Agaricales > Mycenaceae > Mycena > Mycena olivaceomarginata. Next base: position 97,446 of record JARKIC010001132.1, on the reverse strand, counting down.
GTGCCGGGGTGCTTAAGATAGACCTTGCGCTGAAGCGGGTTTGACTTGAGGTTCATATACTTGCAAATTTAATTAAGACGCACCATCAGAGCGACGCGCGAGCACAACGTAATGTTGACAGTGCATTGCGTCCCTTTGACGATGGCAGTGGTGAGCTCGAAGATGTTGTGATGCTCGGAATCGTTGGCGTAGGTAATGGTCTTCTTGGCTTCATCTTTTTGAGGCTTGAGGCTTGAACGAATCTGGGCACCGTCAATTGCAGATAGCCGCAAGTCAATTGGGAATCCAGACTGACCACCTTCTTAATCTTTGAGCGCCTCTGGGTGAGTGAGTACTCAGCGTACGAGACGACCTTGCCCCAATCGGCGGGAATATTCTCCAACCCATCGGGGATAAACCGGAGCCTCTTGATGACCTCCTGAGGAGCAAGCAGCGTATGTGAATATCAAGTCGGAGGTCGAACAAAAAGAAAACATACCGTAAGACAAGTCGTGGGGCATTCACCCTTGTACGAAGCAATCTTGTCCGACAAAAGGATGGCTGGGGCGTATTTTTGAATGTTCGTCTACAAAATTCCAATTCACAGATAAATTTATAACGACAGCGAGAGAAAAACACACCTCGAGATCCGGAGAAAGCTCAAAGCCGGGCTTAGATGCCACGACCTGCTCAAGTTGGTTGCCGAAGGCGAAGATGTTCGTGAGTAACTTCGCCTCCCGGAGCGAGGCAGGTTCCTTGACCAAAGAAAAAGAGTAAGATTGGTAGCGGTACAATGTCAAGATGAGACGACTGACCTTCAAGAACGAATCGAGCTCTGTGAGTTGGTCTCCACGAAGGCGCTTCTTCTCCGCATAGTGTTTCGCAGCAGCGACCACATTTTGATTTGGCAGCGCCAGACTAAGTGGAAGGGCGCCGCCGGACCCATGCTCATCGTCGGATCCCGTATTGTCATCTCCAGCCATAGCTGCATGGTTTCTCTTTGAGGCGGCACTTGTTCGCAGAGCGGTCGGGGTCTCCTGGGTCATAGCATTGCGTATGTCGTCGTCGGAATCAACAGGAGTACTTGGACGAGTAGACATAGTGAGGAAATTGGGGGGTGAAAAATTGCGTCCACTTGCACGCAAAGTTATAGACTCGCAGCTTCCTGATTGGGATAACGGATGCAGTTGTCCCAGATCCTTGAGCTCGAATAGACTCAAATTCAGGCCAGGCGGTGCACGTCAGTAACCGATTGAAGCCTAAGAGACACCTCGTTTTTTTCCTCTTGACCGATGCCGCCGAAAGGAACGAGTAATCTTCGTGAAGAGGGTAAAATCATTCCGCTCTAGGTGACTAGTTTTTGGAGTGATACTTTGAGGGTTCTAGACTTCCGGTTCAACGAGGCTCGCACTCATGTCCAGTGCCGAGTCTGTAATGATCATCTACCTCTGGACCGCCGGGACTGGATCCTCGTCAAAAATGGGGCAAACCACTTGACCAGACCTCCCCACTTGAAGGCCGTAGAGCTGGCCAGGGAGAGGGAGAGAAGGAGGAAGAACATTGAGAAGGAGAGGGAGGCAGCCTCTGCGACAGACAAACTCCGAGAGATCCAGTTTGTCGCTCCGCATTTTCCGGGGCCTGTTGCCGGCACATCTTCGACGCAGATCAGCGAAGCTGAACGAGATATGTGGGAGGACTACAGAATCAACGGGGCAGATTTCAGTGCTGGGGATAATGTGGAAAAGCCAGAGATGCGAGAGCAGCAACTGCGCAAGGAGGCCGAGACTTTTGGCTTGTGGAATCCAGAGGCGACGGCCAGGAAATTGGGCTTTGGGGTTGAGAACACTGTTGAAGAGGATGAGGAGGATGATTGGTTGGCCGAAGTTATTCGGAATGTTGGTGAGTCCGTTGTGTTTGTCAATTGGGAGTGGAGGTCTGGCGGAACTCGCGACGCGATGGTTTGTTTTGATCACATGAGTGATGTGATGGCAGGTGCCAAATCCGGACCGGTGTCCCGTTTTGACGCCCAAGCGCGCTCAACCGCCCTCCTGCCCTATTACTTTGCAGGCTTTCATTATTCTTCTGGGATGTACTCATATATATTACACATCTAACATTGGTTACAGACTTGAGAGACCCCGAACCCGAGGAAGTTCAAAATGCCGGACAAACGGTCTCCCGCAACGCGGAATGGTTTCCGTATACGTCAAGAATGGTATATAGCCCTCAATACACTTTCTAGCAGCTTTTAAACTTCACTTAAGATGTTTCTCCTCGACACCTTAGACAATCTTCCCAGGCTGCGAGTTTCGAGTTCACTGATGTGCGTCTTTCTGTGGGTTCTCAAGGAAGCAAGGTGCAAGGATGTCCCATCTTTCGACGAACTCCGTCGAGTTCAAAAACAGCTCCGTACTCAATGCGGAACTCCGAGCATCCCGTGCAAGTCTCCTCTAGGCAACATCTTTTTCATGAATGATCCAAGGGCGATCATTGCGAAGGTCTTTCAAGCCTCAATTTACAAGGTGTTTCCTGAACTAACGAATATTATTACAAGGACTGGGCAAATCCAACCACGCGAAAATTAATTCATGTGTACCCAGAAATCCCAGAAGACGGGGTTATTCGTGAAATATGGCATGCTGCAAAGTGGCGGAAAACCATGGACCTTGACATTCTGAGCCCCATGTACGACGCTGGAGTAACACACTACTATGTAAACGAAGTGGCTCGACTTCGTGATGGCAAGTTTGTTATCCCTATCCGCTGGGTTAAATTTCGGGGCAGAATTTATGCAGATGCATTCTCCGTTACCTTTGACGATCAGGTTTGCCAAAGCTTCAATTCAGATTGTTTTTTTCTCAAATCTACCAGGATTTGGCCACCATTAACGACAGTAATACAACGCTCATCTGCGCTGAAGATCTGACCGAGAACTACTACGATCTTGAGGAGGCAGACAAAATTCCCAAATGGGGAGGTGCGGTAACATTGCTGTTGAAAACTTCATCTCATCCACTTTTAATAGCATCAACCATCGACGCCGGCCATATCGCCCGCATGCCCAATCCGAAACGGAAAATAGCCGCGGGCCGTCCCATGTATTCTAGCTTCGTCAATTATTTTGCCGACGACGTATCCGGGAACCGTAGCAAATCTTGGAATAAACACTGGAATGCCTATATGACACACCAGAATCTGCCACGGAAGGTCCTTCAGCAGGAGTTCCATGTCCATTTCGTTTCAACTTCCCCCAATGCGAGTGTTTCTGAGCAGTTTCTTGAGTTTAAAGCTGCGGTCGAGTGGGTATTTTTGTTCCAGTTCCCGCGGCAGAACTAACGAAGTTCAGAGAAACACATGCAGATCCTGTGGAAGTTCGAGACGAGTCAGGAAATGCCACTTGCTTTTGTATCTATTGTAATGCCGGTCCCTCCGACAACCCCATGCAGAGCGAGATCTCCGCACATATTGGCGGCAAGGGTAACTGTTTTCTGTCGGAAGTGTCAAGTCGGTGGAACCCAAGCGGACAAAGCCACAAATGAAGGATATCACGCACTCTTTGAGGTATTTATCCGCTCGAACACTCAAACATTGATCTACGACTCAAACACGCTTACAAGGCTGGTGTCCCACGCACCAAAGAACAAATCATTCAAGAACTTGAGAAGCAAGTCAAACTCGCATGCTCGGGTGTCATAAAGCCCGTCAAAGATTTACAGACCAAAACTGGCGTCAAAGATGTGTACACGCAATTTTGGATTGACGGAATTATCGCTCGGTTCAAGGAAATGCGAAAAGACGAACCTAATCGCTCCGTTGAGGAAATCCAAGAAGAACTAGTCCAATGGACAGTTGAAAACCGAGACAACATTTACAGTGGGTTTTTGACAATGAAGGGTTAGCATTACTGTTGTCTGTATAAAAATTCTCCGCGCACTGACCGCCGCCCGCTGAATTGTATAGGTTTTGATCCCACAAAGGACACCCCAGTCGAAATTCTGCACACAATTTTGCTCGGAATCGTCAAATACATCTGGCATATTACGCACACTCCCTGGTCGGCAGAGCAGAAGCAGATGTATGCCCATCGCCTTCAATCCACCAGTACGGATGGTCTCTCGATTCATCCCATTCGGTCTGCGTATATCATGCAATATGCCGGGTCTCTGATCGGGCGTCAATTGAAAACTCTTGCTCAAACCAACGTCTTTCACGTCCGAGGGCTGGTTACAGAGGATCAATTCACGGCCTGGAAAGCGGCCGGTGAGCTTGCAGCACTCCTGTGGTTTCCTGAGATACGAAATCTTGCGGAATATCGGGTATTTGTTTTTCCCCGGACCGTGACTGCAATGTGCTAACTTGAATGTGTAGCGGGATCTGCAGGTTGCCGTCGCTAATGTTCTCGACATTTTCGCTACAATCGACCCGTCAAAGATAATCACGAAGATAAAGTACCATCTGTTGGTGCATACCGACGATGATGTGGTTGAGTTTGGCCCTCTCATTGGGCTTGCCACGGAGATTTTTGAGTCCTTCAACGGTGTTTTCCGATACTGCTCAATTTTGTCCAATCATCTTGCACCAAGCCGAGACATTGCTCGACAATTGGCTGATCAGGAAGGTTTAAAGCACCGTCTGGCCGGTGGATGGTGGCCATGCGGCGAAGACGGAAAATGGGAACGTGCGGGCACTGGTGTCCGACACTTTATGGCGGAACATCCCATTCTTCAAAAATTACTTGGATGGACCGAACCGAGCTCAATGAAGCATGGTACCGTCTCATCACATCGATGAAAATGTTTACTGCTGAATCAAGTTTCACAGGAGATTTTAAACTTGTCCCCTTGAAGCGGGCTGAAAGGGCAAGGAAGAGCTATCCACTTGAATCGACGAGTGCTGCCAAAGCTGTGAATTACGGAATGTACACTCCAGAGTCCATGTGGAACAAGTGTACGTATGTGATCGGTGAGTCGCTGGACGAGTGTCTGGTCGGCTTCTGGGTGTTTGCAACATCGCCGACCGCTGCGGTAAGTCATCCATCTAATTGATTCAACTCATCTGCTGAAAAGTCTCCAGGACTCGTCTACGATTGCCGGCCGGATATCAGACATCCTTGTCGACTCTGCCGGTCTGGTACTGGTTGTTTTGGAACGGTTCCAGGTCCTTTCTACCCGGGACAAGACATTCGGGATGCCTGTTCTCACTCGCCGAGACTCTGAAGTGACTTATTCAATCGTCCCAGCCAAGGTAGTGTCTGATATTCCTGGATAATCCAACACTGACAGAGCGGTTAGAGCATCAAGTTTAAATTTAATGTCCAGCATGACTGTGACTCTGCTGAATGCAGCGCTACTGGACAGCGTTTGCGCATGCAGGAGCGAGTCGAATCCGACCAGATTGAGAATTACATTGTTCACGGTTCACTCAACCGCTTCTTCATCAACATGCACTCGTTCCACAATGCTCACCTGTTGCGCGCAACTCTCCCGCGAGACTTAGTTGCACCCATTCCCCTTTTCTCCGACAGGCAAGCAAAACATGTGGAGTTAGCGACGCAGCTTCGCGAGAAAGTTGCCATCCGAAAAGCTGCCGCAGCCAACAAACGGAAACGGCCCGAGGATGACGAGGATGACGACGAGGTCGATGCAAGGCCGCGCAAGGCTAGAAAGAAGACCCCCAAAAAACGAAAACAAAATGTAGTGGCTCTCCCACCCACAGGATCCATGGTCGCGAATCGACCTAGGCGAACAATCCTTCCCACCGAAAAGGCGAAGGCGGCGCAGCAGGTCGAGCAAACTGAGGAGGAGGAGGCCGTGGATACCTGTTCAGATGACTCAGACGATGGGTATATTGATTCGGATGAAGATTATTCTGAGTAGAGCCATTTATAATATTATTGCTGAGAAGCTTAGGACAGCTGGTGCGAAAACATGTCCAACAGGTCGCGGGCCAGGTGACGGTCAGCTGGGAAACCAGCTGTACAGGACAGCTGGTGGCCACGCAGCTACCAGCTGTAGACACGTTTCTTTGCATGTGCCGCAGAGTGACAGCGCCAGCTGCTCGTAATGTGACGGCACTTTGGTGGTGTAGCTCAAGGTGTAGTCCCCTAGCTGTACTTCCATCGTAGATATCCATCGGCTAGACCCTCGCTAGCTCCATCTCAAGTCATCTCTGGACTACTACAGTCTCCTAGGTCATGTCTCATGAATGTATAGGCAGTGGTTTAATCCCTGGTTGTTTGTACACTCAGCTAGCAACTAACACGTCACACTAGCGCAGCCTCGTGCTACAGTCAGCAGTTAGGGCTCGCTCTAACTCTCCTTTATATCACCTAACAAGTGGTCCGCGTACTAGCTAGGATGCTAGTAACAACAGAAGTGCTAGTTGCTTCCCGTTGTATAAAATACTGGTCATAGGAAATCGCAAAATTAGCCCTAGATGCCGCGCATTTATGTTACGCCGTTTCAGCGCTAGTTGCTAGCTGAGTGTACAAACAACCAGGGATTAAACCACTGCCTATACATTCATGAGACATGACCTAGGAGACTGTAGTAGTCCAGAGATGACTTGAGACGGAGCTAGCGAGGGTCTAGCCGATGGATATCTATGATGGAAGTGCAGCTAGGGGACTACACCTTGAGCTAGGAAGCTCGGCGCGGTAACCGGTGGTACTATCTAATCTCTAGATAAGCGACTAGACGGTGCTAGGTGGAACAACCCAACTAGCGACTGGCTAGGGCTTTGATAAAGACATACCACAACATAAGAGATGAAGCAACACGAGGCTAGTGCCCGATCTGGGCAGCTAGGGCGAAGGGGAATAGCAAGCAGGCTATTGGAACGGAGCTAGGAACGATCATACAGCCTGTACCGATGATTGGAGGGCGGATCAACATTCTGACCAACGAGCTATGACCATTTGATGTTGGTCGCAACACTGTGTCGCCTAGATGTAATAGATTGACGCTCTGACAGAGAAGAGATGACCTAGATCACCGGCTACATCGCCGGTTGGTCCGGAAGTGGTGCTCGGCATACAGTTGATATACCCACAGTTGAACACTAGCCAGTCAGCGAGGCTGTCCTGGCATATACCAAACCAGTACCAAAACCAAACGGCAGTCGTCTCATTGGCTGACCGTATTTCTTATCATCTAATATTGCTTATTGTATTATTCAGCTCACTTTCACATGTAACTCGAACCTAGTAGTATAAAAGGGAGCACAGAACAGACTAGGGTCTAAGAACATTACGCCCCAGACTTTGGACGAAACTGGTGCTAGTGGACTCAGGCTGCTAGTAGAGGTTGATACCGAACTTCACTTGTAGTAGTCTTTATATTGGAATCAGTAAACTGTGGACTCTGTAAACATTGAGTGACTAAGTTGAGGATTTCGTGTTGTTGGTCCTAGACCTCCACATATAGAACAAGGGTGTTCTCTTCAAGACCCAGCTGCAGTTTGCGCTAGTGACTTTGCCTTCACCCCGACAAGACGGAAGCTCTGTCGTAGTGTGTTGGATCGCTTGCTAGGTGGATTGTGTGTTGGCTTGAGCCCACTAAGAAGAAGACGGACTAGGTGCCCCCACCTCTAGTTTGGCTATAACTTGTCAGTTACTTCGCCTTCACCCCGATATAGACGGAAGCTCTGTCGTAGTGTGTTGGGTCGCTAGCTGGACGCTTGTAGTGAACTAGTGCCGATAAAAGCGGAAAGGTTCCTGTTCTTGGTTAAGGAATAGGTCGGCGGTCAAGGAGAGTCTTGCCGTTTGAGGATTGAAGTCCCTTGTTGTTAGCCTCAGTAGTCTTTGGGGCTGCCCTTAGCGAGGATTTTCACAAACCTACATACTCTGCCCTGGTGCTCTCGACCTAATGGTCCAGCCATCTTGTATCCACCCCATATAAACACACCCCCGGACCATCCCTAGGTTCCTAGCAGTGTTGTTGTTGGAAGTTGCATATTGCTAGTACATTGTAGAGTGTGTTGTTAGAAGCCTATAAATCAAACTTGTGTTTGTTCAAACCTGCTGGTCGCATACTACGGCCCGGACCCGAACTCACAAAGAGAAGCACTTAGATCTTTTCAGGTAGATTGGTTGTGGTTGGTTGTTTTGGGTGTTTGTTTGCAATACCTATCAATTAGCTATTCCTAGTCATATAAGAAGTGCACCGTTTCAACGTACCAACAGCACTTCACATTCTTTCAATTCTCCTCATCTTCACCATGCACACAGAACAAGCGAAAACCAAATTTTTCGAAGGGGGAGGGGGATGGGACCCACAGGGGCCTGACCAAGCTCATCTTGGAGGGGCCGACTGGACCAGACCGCTTAGGCACAGCATCAGTGTGGGCGGAGGTGCCAGTCAGCGACATTCAGAGCAGCAGCAATGGAGATGTAGGCTGACGACCCGACAACCACGAAATGGACAAAGACAGCTGCGACTGAGCAAGAGGCCCAGGAGAGAGGTTCAGAGCCACAGCAGCCTCTGAGCTGAGACCACATGAGCCAGGGAGCCATGAGCTTCACCAGAGGGAATGCTGGGGCCCACATGTGTGGCAAGAAGGATCGGCATGTTTCATGCTTCAGGGGGAGCACTAGTATGTTATTTCGCCTACTCTATTTGTTTTCCACTGTTGCACCCTTTACTTGTTTATTACTTACTCAAGTCCACTCACTGAGGAGTGTTAGCATGGTACATTTGCTATGTAGATCAACGTAGTGGACTTTCACGTACCTGTCACATGTCCCTTATGTGTTTGCAATAGAACCACTATGTTCTGAGCCAAATACAAATTTTCTTCTTCCTCATACCTTCAAGATCAATATGGCCGATACCTCCAGCGGATTTACGCTGACAGGAAGTATCTGTGGGATATTAAAAGTAAGGAAATGCACCACGAGAGAGCCTCAGGCTCACAATAAGGAAGCATCCTTGCACCTCCACCTCTGACAGTTCTCTCTGCACCCAACTGGAGTCTCTGCCCATGCAAAATTCTAGTGCAGTCAGAACATTGTCCATGTCCCTCTGTGAAATCACCCAAGACGTTAATGAAATTCCTGTCAATAATCTGCACATGCGACATAGAGATGAAAATGGAAATGGTAGAGAGGAGAGGAGAAGGAGAAGGAGGCCAAAATGTGCAGCAGAGAAGCTGTTGAGCACACTCGACAGCTGTTCAGAATCAGATATGGCTGCGCATTGATTGTGATGGTACACTATCACTGCACCTCAATGGCCCCCAGAGCCACGTGAGCCCAGCTCCGGCGAACCCTAGCCGAGATCGGCTGAGACGCCCCGGCAGGGTCTGCCCTGGGTCTGCCCAGCAAGGCTGTGCCCAGAGATGACGAGGTGCGTGCAAGGCAGCCTCGAACCACCTAGCACCACCTCTCTCGAGGTGCACCGAGTCTCTCAGCAGACTGTGTCCTTCTATAGCCACCTTCCTCAGTACTTGACTCCAATACAACCCCCCATTGCCCATTTTGTCACATCAATCAGATCAAAAGGCTAGTGGGAACTTGGTGGGAAACGGGCCCGAAAACCCGTGACCCGCGGATTTCCCATGGATTTGATCATCCAGTGTCCTCGTAGTTTCTGTCAGAGAGAATTACACAGGAGATATGAGACCTAATACTCGGGGATGTATCTGCTTTGCCTAAAGATGAGAGGTATTTGACAGGAGCATTGGCTCACTAGGGCTCCGATCCGTTCCCGTTTGTGACGGGTCGACCGTCCATCACAACGGTTTCCATCCTGTCCGTAGAGCCACTCTGCCTGCTTTGGAAACAGACAGGTACGGGACGGGTTCACCCGTTTAAACGGGACCCGTCTCCGTCCGTAAATGGGCAAACAGATTATGTAACAGTGGCCGAGAAGAATCAATGTCGACTGTCAACAAAATTATGACCTCCGACCGGCGAACTCACCCTGATGCGTAGTCGCCGCCATGCCTGAATGCCACTCCCTAATTCCACTGGCCCTCGACTTGATGTCCCTGGATTCTTCCTTTCTGAGGCTTCCCTTTGTATTTTTTTCTTCTGTCCTGACTCTCCGCTTGACTCCTAAATCCAATTTACACCCTTATGGTTTAATTTCTATGTGCTCTGTGCCATTGCTCACGGCTAAAACTCTACTATAAATTCCACCTAGTTCAACTGAAAATATCACTGCACGAGACCCATGTTCGATCTCGTCAAGTATGACGACCATACTCCAGGCAAACTTTTACCTGGTACCATGCTATATTCTTTTCAATTCTTCACCATCCGCTAATCAGCCGCCAGCTCGGGGTACACCTTTTCCATCTCGTCCAGAGGCCGTTGCCTCAAAATGCTTGAGGTGGTTTGCTCTCAATCTCATGCTCTCCCTTCTCCCATTACTTGGTGGCTCTCCTGCGATGCTAACACTTGGTGCTCGCTTGGGAATTTACGGTCACAAGAATCCGCATCAGCTGGCATATATGCTCACATACTTTGCAATTTGCTCGGGGTCTGCAAATGTCTTCATCGGTGAGCGTGTAAACATTTATTCGGTTACCCGCTGACATCACTGTGGTCACTATACAACAGCTAGTTTAATTTTCCCCGTACTTTGTGCTATCACTTGGTTATCCCGTTGATTTTGGGACAGCAACACCATCGCTCGCATTTTTCCTTCATGTCCAATCGGCGGCTGAACCGAGTCTTCGGGAAGTTGCACTTCAGAGTATTCATCATGGGATTCCAGTCCAGATCTTTTCCAGTCGGTATGTACATTTTTTGTTCCCTGGGAAATATTTCAATAATGGTCTATTCAGTGGTAGACAGCGATACAACAGTTGAAGAAATTTATTCACATCTCCAGGCCCTGGGTATCGTCCTGGGGAGCCAATTTCGACACTTTTACTTCACCTATCAAGGTCGTCAAATTCGGTGAGACGATACCATGGGCGCGCTGGGCACAGGGCCACTGTCACACTTACACATAGTAGTCTCGCTCCCGGGTGGAGCGATTTCGGGTGTGTTTCTTGTCTTATACCCCTTCTCGTGATAACCAACGACTTCCAATTATGTCTTAGAAGGTGATCCAGCCGAAGCGTCAACATCTCGGCCTTCCCGCACCGCCGATCATACAAAGATGAAAAATGCCATAGCTGATGATATAGCGGTCAAGGACACATCGGCAAAGAAGCGTCGGCGCAAAACAGGCCTGAAGACTGCTGCTCAGTCAAAGGGTAAGGGCAAGGCTAGAGAAGATGAGAATACAGACCCGGAGGACAACAATTTCTTGGGGAGCGGATCAGACGGTGAAACTAGTGACGAGGATAGTGACTCCTCAATTGAGATCTTGAATTCAGAAGTGAGTTTGCATCTAGACAGTTCAGTCTATTTGACCAGTTCATTCTTACATAGCTGGCCGAATCTCTCCCGACCAAAACCATCGCTGAGAACACTAGACGGTCGACAAAGGTGCCGCCCAGGAAGAAGAGAAAAGGGGCAGAAGCCTCTTCTTCGGCGGTACATTTTTTCCCGCTTAACCTTGGCATGTTTAATTATCGTACTTATATCTCTCCAGCCAGACAAATTGTTAATGTTGCCGCAACTCGGTCGACTCAAAATCGACTCGTCAGACTTAAATACATGTAACACGACACAACCAAACCATAGCTGAGACATTGACTATGTATTAAATACTTACAGGGTGGGTTTACAATATATCCCTACCACTAAGTGTGCCGACACCTGGGTGTTCAGAATAATAGAAATTAGTGTCACGTGAATCGGCAACTCGGCCAAGAGTGCAATAAATGTTATTTCTCGATGACGAACTGGTGGCACATAGAATGCTTGGGATATGTTGGGCACCCTTATGGTGTCTATTTATATGAGACATAATATTTGGGATAATGTATGGTCTTGTCAAGTTACATGTATTTAAGTCCGATGGGTCGGTTTTGAGTCGACCGAGTCGTGGCATCATTACAGACAATACAGACGGCAATGCAACGATGGCTGGACCATCCACGAACTGGTCCATCTACACTATCTCAGCAGCCCCAAGCCCCAAGCCCGCAGCCAAGTCAGTATGTGCTTTCAAATCTCAGGATCCGCTCCGTTCTGATCGTCCTGCCTACAGAAAAAATCCAACCCAATCTATTTGTTTTATGAGGATCCTACCGACTGTGATACAAAGGGCAAGAAAGACGAGGGTGCTAAATATTATAAATGTTATTTGGGGAATTGAGAGATCGTAAAGCTCACCAAAGGCAGCAACCAGAACACGAACAGTGAGGCGCAATTCTTTTTAAGTTTTTAACTTGTCCCTCACCTTTCTTAGAACTCCAAAGGCACCTTGAGAAAATGTCGGAACCACACTTCCTGTTGTTCCAGGCTTTTCAAAAGTGTTCAAGTCCGGTCACAGATCACGAACGCTCCTTGGCATGTCGGACCACTGCTTTGACGCCTGAAATCACAGCAGAATACGTGCGGGAGTGTAAAAAAAATCTCGAATGTGGGAGATATGGTCCACAGACAGGTCCGACTAATAGCGCCAAGAATGAACTTGCAGAATATTTCAAGCTCACCAATAACCCTCCTTTGTTCGAGGACATGGATCCGCTCAAATGGTGGTACACACGTCGCAAGAAATTCCCAAAATTGTATTGGCTTGCCTGAAATATGCTCTGCATTCCAGGTGAGAATTTGTCTTCAATTGGTGTATATCATTCTGACATTGTTCCCCAGGGTCCGCTGTCGCAGTCGAACAGATCTTTTTGGGCAGACGTGACACCATTGGGTTTCGCCGCGCTAGTCTTAAGGCCGAGACAATTCAAATGCTGATGTTCGTTAAGGCGCACTTGCGGGTGGAGAGGGAGGAATCAAAGAAGCATGAGGGTTCCTGAGTGTAGTGTTCACAACTGCTTTTATTCTTTCCTATGTTGTCGTTGCCACAATTATATTACTGCTATGCCAAAGTCCCCAAAAAGAAATTAATCACCCATCGAAACAGCCGTAACGGGTTCGACGGACGGAACCCGTCCATCAGCCGCTCTCGGAATTTCCATCGACAGACGGGTAGGCCCACCTGTGGTCAGAAAACAGCCGTTTTTTTGATGGCCATTCCGTTAAACGGACGGTTCAGAGCCCTACGGCTCACTGAAAGATTTGAAGTGGCAACGCTTTTGTCACCATGACGTCACGGTCACATCCTTCCCACGTCAACTTGAGATGTGTTGTGATCACTTACAAGTTGCGTATACTTAGCATGGTCGAGTCCAAGAACCCAAGTGATCTTCTGCATACCTTGAACAAACCTCGGCAGGGTCTGCCAAGGTCCAAGTGTGTCCAGGTGTGCCGAGCAACCTCGGCGCAGGCTTGGGTCGAGAAGCCATCAAAATGCAGTGTATCGCCGGTGCTGATAGCATCACCAAGCACACTGAAGATAATCATCAATACCGCAGCTCTACAACACTCTTATTCCTTTCTCCTTTCTTTCACTTTGGTTCATTGAGGTGCCCGTATCTAAGTATTTCATACATAGACAAATATCACATTGTTAAATTGTTAAATCATCTTTCAGGCTTACTGTTCGATGATGCAAAAGGTGTTGTCTCAGGCTCAGAGGCTTTTTCCCATTGGACCGGCATCTCCCGGCCCAATGGGAAAAATTCCAGTAATATTTCGCATTGTCAAACATGAGGCCCAAAAGTACCTATGGTATGAGGCTCGTGGACGACAGCGATGGCATTGTTAGCACGTGTGTGGGAATGCCGAGAAGCCGACCGCTGTTGTTGGCCACCTTTGCTCTGCCGGGCCGAAGGCTGTATTGTGGCTGTAGCTATTGTCAGCTTGCGCGCTTAACTGGTGTTGATTCTACCACCACCGCACCATTTTCTTCGTGCTTGCTCCAGGGTGTTCAGTGCCCTGGGAACCGACTTGACTTGCCATTTGATGCCCTGACTGAGCATATGGGCGTGGGCGTGGCGGATCCTGCAGAAGTAGAGAAACGCATCAAGTAGTCAACCCGTGGTCAATGTATATCTGGACTGGCTGCCCACCCCACAGGTATTTCTCCCATCCCGGTCATTCAAGTTCGCACCTCAACCCCTGGTCTGACGTTACATTCTCTTTCTCTAGTGATAGAACAGGGTGGCATCACTCCGACACAAGGTCTACAGCCATCTATTTCTTCAGTTTTTCCAGATCTAACTCTTCCAGTTGCCGACCTTGTGCATGGGTTTGATCCGGATAAAGAAGCCGCAAATTTTGTTCAGGGTCCCTGGCTTAAGCTCCATCGGGTGTGTTAAATATGATCTGACTGTCAGCTCAGGCACGATTGACGCGCCCAACAGAACTTTGCCTCATTCACGTTGCACGCTCTTCGAGTCTACGATCGGTGCGTTACACAAATTTTAGTCCTCCGACATGGCGAACTCAACTGGATTTTAGTCCATTTGACAGTCTCGTCCAGTCATCTAGAGAATGGGCTGGAAAAGATCTGCTCACTTGTCTTGTCAATTACCGTTCAGTTACCGAGAGTCTATTTGAGTATTTCCCAAAGGTGAGCTGGAGGTACACATTTGTATAGTCTCTTCACGACTAGTCATGACAGGATCCAAAGCACTTGAATGTGTCCGTTCCTAGGCAAATATGGGACCAGTTATCATCCGACTATGATTCAGTGCTGAAACAGATGACCTCGATACTGCATGATTCAACAACCTGCGACGAGATATTTGCCTGTCGCAGAACCATTGCTCAACAACTCCTGGACTGTCTTCAGGATGTGTGTCCTCTCGGTGCGCATCCAGTTAGCTAACCCTATTTTCTCAGGTTCTGGATTCAACCTCCGACTTTACATCCAAGGCCCTGCTTTCCAAGACTTTGCTCAAGCTTTCTCGCAAATGTGGACTTCATCCGACCTGCTTTGCTCTATCCGAATTGAAGAAAATGGGGCATCAAATAGCCGGAGGAGGATTTGGCGACGTTTGGTGAGGCTTAGTGGGTGATCAAACGGTCGCCGTGAAGAGCGTGAGGATATTTTTGGAGGAAGATGTTCAAGCCACGTTGAAAGTATGTTTCATTAATCCTGAATTATTACTTGCATGACATATCTGTGCAGCAATTCGGCCGTGAAGCTCTCATTTGGCAGCAACTCTCCCACCCAAATGTGCTACCATTCCTTGGTCTCTATACCCTCGATGGCAGACTCTGTCTTGTTTCGCCATGGATGGAAAACGGTCACCTCCAACAATATCTAAAAAAAGCCCGGTCAGACATCGATCGACTTTCTCTGGTGAGTTTTGCAGGATATTCACATCTCTTTGACAAATGTCCAGATTATGGATGTAGCTTTGGGTCTTGAATATTTGCACGCAAATAATGTAGTCCACGGAGATTTGAAAGCAGTACTGTGCTTGCTGTCCGTCGTTCATTTCCTGATCCATGCATCATCTTCACAGCCAAATATTCTTGTCACTTCCTCCGGCCGAGCTTGTATCGCCGATTTTGGCTGATGCAATGTCGGTTCAATTCACGAACTCATCTCAAAGTGTTTGAGCCGGTACTGTGTGATATAGCCGGTTTCAAAAGTATGTACGGGTTTCCTAAAATATCACCATTCGATTTTTGCTTACCTTTGTTTGCTGCTGTGTCGTTCGCTCCACACCCTCAGATCTAATGTCGGAACACCTTCGTCTTTCTACACTCAGCCATGCCCTCCAAAAAGCGAATTTCTAACGAGTTTAAGGAGACGGTCATCCGCCTGCACTATAACCGACCTCAGAAGCCAGCCGAAATCTCACCCGTCCTGTTGCCGGGTATGCTCACGGTAATAGCTGGACCCAGAGTTTTAGCGTCCGTTATTGTTCATGGTGAGGGTTTACAACCAAGAGATTTGGGAGCTTGGACGTATGAAGCGAAGGTATATGTTGTGCGAATGGTGGGGTCACAACACCGTGTGTTGCCCTTATGACGTCGGTGGAGCGGGATGCGGTAGCAAACAAAGATAAGCAGAAATCGAGTGGTGATATTTTAGGAAACCCGTACATGCTTTTGAAACCGGCTGTATCAAGCACTGGAGTTATTCCCTTGCCTGTCAAGGGCTCTGGGAGGTCATAATTCCATCAATCACCAACACCCGAATTTGACGTGATCCGATCATCCCACTCCGCTATTGCCGGGATAACCGCAAGGATAACTGCATGACACAAAACAGATTTGGAGCCAGCACTGAACCCACATCACATCATCTGCCAGCAAAGCTTTAGCCCTGGAACTTCTCGATTCTCAATCCACAATGCAGACCGCTTCAATTGCTTTCAAAACATCCAAACTACCATCTCTTCTCTACTGCTAACAAGACAATGTAGGTGGCCAAAGATCAATAGATGTGTGTAAAAGAATACTGAGCATCTCAGGTCTGGCTAATGTCACACTGGCAGACAATTCTTTACATTTCTGTATATGTGATGGTACACGGACTATATAACACGGTGCAGTTCCACTACGAGACGCACTTACGATTAATGTACATACATATATTCGTTAGCTACGATAGGTAGATGATCCGTGATCATTACTTACCTAATCTTATCTTACTTTGCAACTACTCTTATGTCGTGAAGCCCGAGATCCACCAAGGCGAACCACCTTTTGCGTTAGACCCCCTGCCTGGCTGAGCAACCGTACAACTGCTCCGCGACCCTCGCGTTACAGGGGTCTATCTCGGTCTACACGACCCGAGTGCATCACTCGCAGGAGCGCTCCCTAGCGCTCACTGCTCGAATAGCAGTGCCGGACTTGACGTCCGTGCGCGCTTCACCTCCAGCGTGGTAAAGCCTCAACGACCCGCATCACAGTATATTACTGTGTTGCTACGCTCAAATCCATCTCCGTGCTCGAGCACATTTCTCTCCACCATCTCATTGTTTGTTTGCTCAAATCTTCTAGTCTGTCATCTTCCGCAAGCAACATCGGATTGTGGGGTTGCGTGAAAAGTTGATCATCAAAGTCCCGTAGCAGACAAATTGTTTCTCGCCCTGAACTCCGGGAAAGTGCTACATATAAATTAAAGAGGCTCAATTTCCCAGTCAGGGGCAACACAATGTCCACCAAATCTGTCTGAAAAACTTCCAAGATGATTCTGAGAAACTTCCCAAGATGATTCAACAAAACAGTGACCGCTGACCACACAATACTGAGAAAACAAACACGAAACAAATTCCTTAACAGATGTACTTGTACTACAAGAACTGCCATGCTCATTCTTTAATTCAGTGTATGTAAAAAATGAGACCCCGTCAGGCAAGGGCTGTGCCGCCGAGGGCGGCGCTTTCTAGTTATCAGGTGACAGCTCAAACCACTTCGTATCCGATATCTACGCTTTTGCTTGTCTTTGTTACGAGGTTGGTCAATAACCCTGGCATTCTCTCTTCTCCTCTGAAATACATTGTTTGACAGATACTCACTGGGAAATTACCGTTCTTTGAGATTGTCAATGACATCACCGTCAGTATCAAAGTAATTGCAGGGCTTCGTCCCTCAAGGCCCACCTTAGTATGGGGGGATGATATATCACCAACCTCTAATCGTTGGAAAGCCGTGATATATCAAATCCCCTAGATTAGAGGCACTGAGCTTTTGGGCCATCAATGAAATTAATTTGTACTGCTGTCGCTGTGCTCCGCGACGGCGAGGAATATCCGCATTTAGATGGCATCGACAAAGATCTTCTCGACGTTGCGATCAAATGCGATCAAATGGCCTCGACGTCGTTGCCGACGACGACAACGAAATTCAATCGAAAATCACGCCAAAATTGTGAAAAAAAATATGATAGATAGATGAGATATAGACAGTACATAGGAGAGTATAAATAAGCAAAATGGTAACAATGGGGGGGACAAGGCGCTATTTTCGGTGAAGCAATCGCGCGGCATGCCGTGATGCATCGTCTGTATGCGTCGACTAGGCGCCGCGCATTGAGAGATGTGCTCGTCCACGCTCCGTCCAGCCCCCGTGAAGCACATACATCTCCTCGCGTGCCACCGCACCGGGCAGCGCCTCGGCGATGCTCCAATCGTGCACACCGCCGCTCCCCCGGCTCTGCTGGCAGCACATCCTGTACTGCCCACTGCAGTGCCAGTGTGCGTGCGCTTTGCGGGCCGTGCCACACCTCCCCTTTGCCACCACGCCACAGTCGGCCCGCCTGCTCGCTGTGCCCCTACACCACACTAGCGCCAGTGCCGCTCGCCCCACCGATCCGATGCTGCGCCAGGCACAGGGCTACACTGTAGCGCGGCCCAGTGCCCATCCCCACCCTCGCACCCTGCACGCCACTCGTCTCTGTCATCGCATCCCGCTTCGGGGAATGCAGGGCGGTGTTAGCGCTGCCATTTTGGCGCTGGCGCCGCACCTCCTTGCCGCGCCACGGAGAAGAAGTACCTCAGCAGATGCGAATCGGGAGAGCAGTTGCTCCCTTGCGTCGCTCGGCGCCGCCGCATTTGGCAGCGCTTCTGGGTGACACTTGTTCGCACTGCGCACCCACCAGCAATGACGGCGAGACGAGCGCACAGTGCCGACCGCAGGTGCCCGGCACCACTGCTGGTACATTTACAGCTGCGCGCGTTCATCATCCACCATCACCGCAATGGGGGAAGAGCGGGTGCGCTGGCTGGCACAGCGTCGACCGACCACAGGGCGGGGCAGTACGCCATGGTAATGAAAACCACCCACCCGAATACATTACATACACGTATGAGGTGGTGCGCAGTGTGGCCGATGCGCAGGGCAATTGCTTGCAACATGCGAATGGGGACCAATCACGCCATGTGAGCCTCGAACGATCATTCTAAGTACTGTGGACACACCTGGGGCTACAATCCACCCTATTTTCATACTCTCTCTCCCGAGTCCTGGTAAGATTTCATGCCCAAGACGACTTTGTGTGGAAACGACAATGTTCCGAGAGCTAAGGTGCCCAGTGAGTGCATAGAAGTCGCGGAGAAGTCGCGGAGAAGTGCTTTGTAGGGTTCCCAAGAGATAGTATCCATATTTGACGATACCAGGGAAAGTACAAAGAGACGGTGGCAACAGATCGCGTGGTGGATGAAATGATGTGTAGCGGGACATCGGTGAGATAAAAATCCCTGAAAAGAGGGTTGTGGATGCCCATAGTGGTTTGGAAGAGAATTGGGGGCGATCCGTAGGGCGAGGTGACCGGGAAAGAGCCCTGGACGGGAGGCAGTCGTGGTGGAAGCCAAGGAATGTAACACTTGTCACACCGGGTAACGCTGCCGAAGCGTCCGAACGGGCGCTTGATGGGCGCTTAACGTGCACGTTCTCAGAAAGTTGGCCTTTGGTAATTTGCGCCCCATGATTGCGAACAATTCTGAGGAGGCAGAATTCCTCCAGACCATTATATGTACCCGCGGAGGTGAGTCGATTGGGTTTCTAATCGATCCGCATGACAATGACACCAAAAATGTTGCATATAGGGCCAAATTACCACGCGCACACGAAGAAAGCGTTGAAAAACGACTAACTTCGCGGGATATTCGACATCTGAGGACATATACGAGGTCCAGGAACCGCACCGATTCAGAAAATGTCAAAACTTACATTGGTTGAAAACGAAATAAAAAATATAAAGTCGCATATAGGACGGGGTAGAGATTGCCCAAAGATGGTGGCTGCTTCACCACCGATTTTATGCAACTTCTTTAATTACCTCAATCTCTTCCAACCAACTTTCTTTCCTGAAGATTTCAACATCCTACATATCATTTATGTTATTAGACCACAAATCTATGGCCAGGTAAGCACTCACTGAGGGGTTTTGTGTTCAACATGCCATAGACGCTCGTGAAGCGCCCGTCGGGGCCGTAATTCCGAAGAGCCGAAATGCCCGAAACTCCTCCAATTTCACTCATTTAACCGTTTCCTCTCGGTTCCAAAGGCTTGTTGAGGCACAAAGGATGTTCAAGGTAATATATGATTGCTTTTTGACATATAAAATTACAGTACATTATTCCTCGAGACTCAAAGCATTTATAAGCGTGTGGACATTGGAATCACGTTTGCGTACGTAAGGTGGGCGGCAGGCAACGAGTACGCGAGCAGAGACGATCAAGTGTGCATAGGGCGGAGTCCAAGCAGGCAACAAGTGCGCACGGGACAGGGAGCGAGCACGGGAGCGGCAGGCAACGAGCGCACAGGCGGTGGCCATCGGGCGCGCAAGGGGCGGGTATCGAGAGCCCAGGCGGGGGAGGGGGCAGCGGGAGATTGAGCATAGTACGGCTGGCAATGAGCGCGCATGGGGCGGGGATCAAGCGCACGGGCGGCGGCGGGTAATGAGCACACGGGCGGCGGGTAATGGGCACACGAGCGGCGGCCATCGAGCACACGGGCGATGGTCATCGAGCGCGTATGGAGCGGGTATTGTGGGCACCAGTGAGGGCGGGGGCGGTGGGTAATGAGCGCGCGGATGGCGGATAATGAGCGTGTGGACAGCGAATAGTGAGCGCATATGGAATGGGTATTGTGGGCACCAGCAGGGGCGGGGGCGGGGGCGGGGGCGGGGGCGGGAGCGGCGGGTAATGAGCACGTGGGGGCAGGGTAGTGGGTAACGAGCGCGTGGGCGGCGGATAGCGAGCGTGTGGGTGGCGGATAGCGAGCACATGAGGAGCGGATAGCGAGCCTGTGGGCGGCGGGTAGCAAGCAGGCGGACAGTGGCAGTATATCTTGGGAGGGGGAGTCAGGTCTCGTGGATGCAAAAGGTGAAGTGCAGGGCGGTATTGGGTGCGCAGTGTGGATGTGCATACAGGGGAACAAGCAAGCGTGGAGCTGATGTGCGGGCAGCCTGAGGCACGTAGATACTAGGTAAGGCAAGCAACAGCAGAATAGCAGCCTGATGCAACAAATTCAGGCCCCAAGGAGGCCTGTGGAGGCCGGTACGCCATCAAGAGGTGTGGGAGCGGCAATGACCAATTACGGGGCCCCCAGGCAAATTTAAGAGCCGAAGGACGCAGAGGGCCAAGGAAGGATACATAGGATGCTTGGGGCGGAGATTCAAGGGAGCCAGGGCCAAGGGGACAATTTTATTTGCAATGCGGTCCAGGGGAAGGGTGCCAGCGCAGCGCCAACACTACGGTATCAGGAGCCGATAGAGGCCAGAGAACCACATTAAAAGGAAAAATAGCATGCTAACGAGGTTACAGAGCAAGCAGGAGGGCCGAAGTCAAAGAGGAGCCTGTGTAGTGGAGGGAGGAAGCAAGGTGCAAATGGTGATGGGAACAAAATGATCGCCCCGTTTGGAGTGGCTGTGGAGCGCCATCAATTGAGGCGGGGGTGGCGGGCAACGGTGGGCGCCCAGATAGGGTGGAGCGTGCGCGCAGGCGGGAATAAATCACCTCTAACTTAAGAGTGTTGATATATCAGCACTGTCCGCTAATCAGTGGACATCTGATATATCAAATCCCCACATATGCCTGCAAGGCCATCGGAATTAATACCGGACAACATTTGGATGCTACTCGAGGACTGTTGGCTCCAGGAGCGCTCTGATCAGCCCACAATGGCTCAAATCATCCAGCGACTTGGTGGTCCCTCGATTTCGGTGCAAAAGCGACAATTTGGAGTAGACTGGGATGAGACATATAGTGCGAGATTTCGTCGTTCCGCTCAGACATGGCCCTCGGTCCTCCCATCGGCCAATGCAATTGAACGATACCTCAAGATGGTTAACAAACCCCTGTCCTTACCTGTTAGCATGGTACCTTTGCTACGTAGATCAGCACCGGGGTAGGCACCGCAGGTACTGTAGCATTTTATTCAGTTTGTATGTCATGCGTCACAGGGCTTCAAAAATATGAAAATTTTTGTACATGTCACGGGTCACTACGAAAATCACCTTTCCTGCCGGTTATTTTCCATGAGTGCCTGGTATTTCCTATTGACGGCGTGGACCAGCATGATATTGACAAGCAATGAGTTTTATTTAAAGTAATGCAAACACAGATAATTTCGAACACTTCTAAGCAAGACAAGAACAATGCCAAAGACGGGCCCAACCACCCACCGCGATGCACGCAAAATTAAGCCGGAACGATGGTGTTCAAAGGCCTTGGGAGACTGATGGTCATGGTTGACCACAAACCTCGGAAGTTCGCGAAGACGCAAGGTGTTCACGAAGAGCGGGTGGGGCGGCGGATCACTTAAAGCAACACGTGGCCACCACGTGGCAGCTTTGTTACGATGTTATGATTGTGAACACCGCCTATGCCAAATACATGACTGAGGTTTGACAAAAGCCAACCGCGGTGGGCCATAAAACAATAAAGTCATCGTGTCTTTTCCTGCACATCTCCCTTCTAACCTCTGTCCGATCCCGCTTCATCGTCATCTTCTCCTACCGCGGACGTCCAAAGTTACTGCCATCTCTTTCTGCCAGTTTCCCCAAATCCGTCCAGCAAGTCGTATAGAGGTCATGTGCCATTCGGCGGAGAAATGATATGCAAGGCATGTGAAGGCCAGCTTCGAGAGATTGGCGTGTGTGGGCAATAGATGATCGAAGTTCGGGACGTGCCCTAAATCTTTGTCTCCGACTTCCACCTCCCTTCCTCAACTTCCCAGGCCCTTCCCTCACTCTCTGCTCAAATGTGGAACCCTCTCAGCGATGTGCTACCTGGATTCCGGCTGCCCCCCAGCTGCACGTCTGCAACGACTTTTTTCACCTATCTTTTCCACCTCGACAACCTTTCGGATGATATGGACGACCGCAGATGTCGTGCTGAACGTGCTCTATCACCCTCACACGGACCGATCATCTGCTCAGGCGGGGAAGATGACGAGAGAGTGTGTATGTTCTCCTCCCCCGTTGACATGAGAGCTTATTTTCCTCTAGTTTCTACAAGTGGATGGTCTTGACCGTGTCGCCGGGCACTTAGCAAGAGTACACTTCCTTCGTGCAGACCGGCACCCACGACTAACCCTTTGATAGTTCGTTGAGACCTTCGATTTCGTCTTCCAGAGCGTCACACAACAAGCTTATGATCGTGCCGCGGGAGTGATACCTGATCTCGAATCCTAGATCGCCCTCGCGCTCGCCCTCCCCGCACACCAGCATAATATAGCTGTCTGGCACCAACACCCGGCGCTCGGGCGGGGGTGCAGGCGTGGCATTCGCACCCGCAGCAGCAGGGGCGGCGGCGGCGGCCGCTGCTGCCCATAGCTCGCCCCACACCGTCCCCGCGTCTGTCCGCACGCCCACCATGGCATTCACATCTAGCAGGCCAACGTCCGGCAGTATAAGTGGGGTCGCGATCCCCGCGCCACTGCCCACCCGGCGCCACCCCCACCGTCTCCTTCTCCTTCCGCGCCATCCTCGTGTGCGGCGGTCGCCCTGCTCCCGAGCACATGTATCAGCTGCCCCTCCTCCAGGTCCATCTCCGCCGCGTCGATCCCCACAAACACAAACTGCGCGTGGTACAAGCCGGGCAGGACGTCTGCGTACGTCTTGGCGTAGTACAAGTCCTCCGAGTTCCCCTCGCCCTCCTCGTACGCGTCGTAACCCGCCTTGCCCCCGTCGTCCCCCGCGTCCCCGAAGTTCCATGCGAAATCATCCGTGCCGACATGGAGGGCGTCGTGCAGCAACGGCAACGGCGACAGCGCCTCGGTGCGAATCTAATCACCGAGCTTCTGTCCATGTTGTTACAATCTGTTTCCATTCCCGTCTGTGTACATACGTCAAATACGAAGGAGATTGGATGCGGTGGGATGATCATCGTGATTCCCCGCTCTGACCAAAGGAGCACTGAGGTTCGTTTGGGATTTGGGCGCGCGACCTGAATCGCGTACGGTGGGGGCGCGGACATGGATACGGCTCCATGCACCACGCATCACCGACCACTGACCACCGTCCACAGTTGCTCTCCCACAGGCACAAACAGGATGAAGGATGGTTAATCAATAGTTATGATCAATGGAGGATGGAGGATGGGATGGGATTCCCACCACTCCCGGTGGGCAACCGCACTGACCCCACGACGAGCGCCGACTCACACCGCCCCGCCCGCACCCAAGAGGCCTGTGTTCTCGCCACAGTGTTCCGCCTGTCCAGGAGCCATGCAGGCCAACCCAACGCACAGCACATTAACTGGGCTCGCATGCGTTCCGATCACTTCCCGTCCCGCCCCAGATGCAGAAGTTGTTCCCCACAAGAAACCAAAAATACAGAAGAGATGCCAAAGAAAGACAAAGCTAAAGTGAAAGCCAAAGACCAAGGACACACCTTTCTTGGAACTAATGACAGACGCCATCGCACGCGAGAGGTACGTCCCCGTTGTGCTCTTCTCTACTGCTTCGAGTTTTGTTTGTGGTCCGAGGTGTTTAGGAGGACGCGAGAGAAGCACGAGCCGGTTGTACTAGGCGCGTGTGGGGTGGAGGCGAGTTGGCTCAGAGATCCAATTCCAAGGTGGGTGTCTTTGCAGGCCTATGTGGGGTTTTGATACATCAAGTCGTTCTCGGGAGAGCACTGCACTGATGTATCAGCGTCTCTCCTCAGACATCGGTAGCTGATGTATCACTCAGAGTACCTCCACTTCTGGAAATTCTGCACCTCCCACGCGCGCGCTCGCTGGCCCTGCGCCGCCCGCTGGTACGTGGCAGTGCAGCCCCGCCCTTCCCTAAATAGCACTTCGTCCGCGGCAGCGCGGTGCACATCAGACTTTCCGAATACCCTGCCCGTTACCAATAGCTACTCACCTTCCATCTCCTGGCCTTCAAAGCGACCCCAGCACTGTACCAGCGCCCTTGACAAATGCCACAATTTGGTGGGTAAGCAACCTATTTGTCAGTGTTACATCTGGGACCCATTACCTTCCTCCCCATCCCTTGCCCGGTGCCCCCCGCTGCCTGCCCTTCTCCCTGCTTCTCTGGCTCATTTGCATGCGGGCAAACCGTTCCATACCTTCCTCATCGTCGCTCCCACCACTTCCCACCGCTTCCCGCCGCTTCCTGCACTGCCCGCTGCGTTCTGCACTGCCTGCTGCTTCCCACCGCTTCTCGTCGCTTCCCGCGCTACCCGCCGCTTCCCGCTGCTTCCCGCCCGTCTGTCGTTCTGCTCTTATCTCCCACCTTCTGTGCTAACCATTGCCCCTGCGCCGCCGCTTCCTGCCGCTTCCCGCCACTGCCGCTGTTTCCTGCCATTTCCCACGCTGCCCGCCGCTGCCCGCTGCTTCCTGCCTCGTTCTGCTCTTATCTTCCACCCTCTGTGCTAACCATTGCCCCTGCGCCGCCGCTCCCCGCCCCTTCCCACCGCCTCCCACCCCTTCCCGCCGCCTTTTCCGCAATCATACTATTCCCAGTTAGACCATGACCGTCGTAGTTCTCTTCCCCATTTTCAGTGCTATGGTACATCTATATCCTTACACCTGTGTATTTATCATTCTGTAGATCTTATCTCAACGGTTTTTGATTATAAGTCCATCATATCAGTGGCTATGCACCAGCCCATCTCTCCAAAGACAAGTCGCATTTTCACAAACGAATCCACAAATTTAAGTCGAAACTTCTCAATAACACCGTTTGAATGATCAAGCAGTCACTTACGGCCACCAGCACGCCAAAATTAGCAACATTCCCCATCAATTCTTGCAAACAAGGCACAAAAAGCGACATGGACAGAGTACGAACAAGTCCTACAGACACCAGAAGACCCAGAACCGCAGACGTGGTGGAGCACATCTCCTGACTCACCGTTGAAGGGACTCGCCGTTGAGGGCTGTACACTTTAGCATCATCGACGAGCTTTTCTGTGGTTGAGGCTAAGTCAGGCACTGCATAACAGCCAGCACAAAGAAGCACTTACTTGGAGGCCGGCACTTTTGCAGCGGTGGGCGCGTCATCCACCTTGTGCTTCTTCCCCTTTCCCTTTCCCTTCCCCTTCCCCTCTGCCTTCGCCTTCGCCGCACGCGTCTTCAGAGCAGTGGGGTCCACTGTCGGTGCCGTCCTAGGACCTCCGCGCAACCGTTGTTCCAGGGCCGCGTCTGCTGCCGCCTGAGCAGCATCCAAATCCGTTGCGCCACCTAGTTCCGGTCCTCCCTGGAGCTCCCCGCGACTGCCCCTTGGAATCTGTATCACAGCAGTGCCGTCAGGGTGCAGCGCTGCTCTGGCTGCTCGAACTGGGCGTGCCACGACGAAGATCTCGCCGGCGCCAGTGGTGCGCGCCCCTCTCGCTCTGTCCGCAATGGCCTTTTCGCGCCGCAGCATCTCCGCCCTCAACGCATGCAGCTCCTGCTCCTCGTTGTGAATGTGCGCCGACTCTGCGTGCACTGCCTCCGTCATCACTGGCTGCAGTGCAGCGTCGTCTTTCCGGGGCCTCCCCCATCCCCTTTTGGTGGGAGCGGCAGGGGGTTCGTCGCCAGTCCCATTCTCGTCCCCCTCAGGCGCAGGCGCAGCAGCCGCAGACGCAGGTGTCGCAGCCAGCCCCTTCGATTTCACAGGTCCGCGCCGTTTTTTTGGTGGCAGCAGGCTTTTCAGCGGGCGGGGGGTTGCCCATGGGGCGAGACTCCATCAGGGGGGCGACAGGCGCATGGCTCACGGAGGCTGAGAAGCTGAAGGAGGGGGGCGTCATGCCAACGGGCATCGCAGTCGTAGTACTAGTTGCCGTTGCAGTACTCAGAGCAGAGGTGAACCTTGCCAACGCCGACACCGGACCTGCAGACGTGGCGGACATACGCGCAGTCGAAGGTGGGGGGATCCATGGCGAGCTTGATGACGTCCTTGGTGTGCCTGATGGCGCGCCTGATGACAACGGCGGGGTCTGGACCGTGGGTGCGGGCGCGTGCGGGATGAGAGCACGCCGAGTCGCCAGTGCTTCAAACAGGATGCCTGGCTTCGGGAAGGGGACACGACCCCGTCGCCTAGGTGCCGTGGTCGTATGTGCAGCGGACGGCGCCAGGTGAGCCAAAAACGAAGCGCCAGAGGTGGGGGCAGCCTGCTCAGGCAACAGCGAATTGATACGTGCAGCGGACACCGCTTGCTGAGGAGACGGCGTAGGGGTAGAGGTCGACGCAGCATGCAAAGGAAAGGGTGGGAGAGATGGGAAAGCCGGTTGCTCAGGCAATGGCAAAGCGGTAGCGGACACCGCTTGCTGATGCAACGGAACTGTAGGATCGGGGATCACATACTCAGTCTGGGCTGCTGAAGGCACTGGATGGAATGTCGGGGAAACGGCAAAGCTGAATAAGTTGGGCGTCGTGCGAGGTCATCCCGGACTTGCGCCTATTTCTCGATTCACAGCCGCACCTCCACGGTACATTGGCCGCAGACCATTGGGACGACTGGGCTCTGGCGGGATATCTCCACCCGCCGAGTCGAAACCGATAGACCGCCAGCTCTCCAGCACGTCGTCGTCTGGACCCGGTCCAAAATCCACGCTCCCATCCCCGCCGAAGCTCAGAGTTAACACCTCGTCCTCCGAGCTCCAGCCGTTGTCGAGGGGCAAACCCGACCCGCCTGAAGCGTCGCCAAAATCCGCGACGATCTCATGCAATCGTTCATCAAACCCTGCTGGAACAGGGAAGTCCTGGGTGGGAGAACTTGGGTCGGTAGATACCAAGGGAGACGTAGTGAGCGGGATTGCAGCAGTGGAGACGGGGAGCTCGGGTGCGGGGAGCTCGGGTGCCTTCTTCTTGGTGGCAGCAGGCTTTTTGCGGCGTACGGGCTTTGCTGCCTTTGCTGCCGGCGCCTCTTGCTCGTCATCCGGATCGAGGGGGATAAGGTCATCGAGGCTGGGTGCCGCAGCCTTAGGGTCAAGCGCTCTCTTATCACGAACATCATGTGCTGCATCGTTGAAAGGTCAAAAACTCTCACACCACATCCAAACAAAAGACGTACGGAACGCGCACTTCAGATACTGATTGAAGCCAGTCCTCACGTCGGCGAAGTTCGGGTACGTTGCGATGAAGTCGCAGCCCTCCGGTGTTCCGCCGAAACAGAATCTGTCAAGGAGAAGCAAAAGAGGGTCCATCAGTGATTTGTATACACAAGCGCCCACAACAATTATGTCTTGCTCGAAATCTCTCCCTCTCGACGAGGCATTGGGCCACCCAGCATGAAGAAGCCGTGCCATCCCGTCTCCTCCTCGATGGCATCCGTGACACACTTCAGCACCTCGCCAACCTTGTCAATCCAGCTCATTAAGTTAGGACTTCGCGAAGTTTGTGGGGTATACCCCAGAGGTGCTTCGCGAAGTTTTTGGGGTATACCCCACAGCCGTCGCGGGGCGCGTGAGCCATCAGACGGCCTGAACAAAGGGTTCGGCAGAGATTGGATGCCATCAGGCATCAATCTGGCGGCTGTTTCGCCGCCGGGACAGCGTGTGAACCTGATCCAGGCTTGCTTCCGTCCACCACCGCCCCGCCGCTCGCTCGCCACTACGCCCGTACGCCCCTGGCCGTGGCCGCCGCTCATGGCGGTTTGAAAGTGGCTCTCTCAGCGCCATTTCCGCGCCTCACTGGTCCTCCCGCCCCTCTGATTTCGTCGGGCCCGATGCAGTACATTTTCACCCTGATTGGCCCCTGTACCCGCGTTCCGTCGCCGCCCGCTCCCAATGCACTCCACCTCCCTTCAAAGTCGGGGCATGATACCTAGCTTTCACCGTTGTACCCATTGCGCTCCGCGCCTCGCTTTGCATTTGCTGCGCCGCCTCGCACCATCTCATCCATCTGCGCTGCCGACGCTGCGCTTGTTGCGCCCGTTACACCCGCGGCCCGTTCCCTGCTTCACCCCGTACCTGCGCTGCACCCGCTGCGCCTCCGCTGCCTCTCTGCCCACGCTTCAGCGTGTCCGCGCTTTGCACCACGCGCCTCGCTTCGACCGTGCGCCCGCCTCCGCGCCTTGCCCCGGCGCTTCGCCTCGCCCCCGCACTTCGCTTCTCGCCTCGCTTTGCCCCACCCTCACCCTAGTGCCCACGCTTCGCCCTCATCCCACGCTTCGCACCGCACGCCTCGCTTCGCCCAAGCGCCCGCGCCCGCCCCCGCTCCTGCTCCCGCGCTTCACCCAGGCACCTCGCCCTTCACGCTTCACGCTTGCCGCGCTTCGCCCGCACGCCGCGCCTCGCTTCGCCCCAGCAAACGCGCTCCCGCCGCTCGCCTGCACCCCGCGCCTCGCTTCGCCCCAGTGCCCGCGCTTCGCCCTAGCGCACGCGCCTCCGTCGCCCGCATCTCGCTTCGCCCCGCTTCGCCCGCACCCCGCGCTTCGCCCCTGCGCCTCGCCTCAGCTCCGCGCCTCGCTTCGCTTCAGCGCGCGCGCTTTGGCCGCACCCCGTGCTTCGCCTCGCCCCCGCGCACGCGCATCGCTTCACCCCGCACCCTGCGCCTCGCCCCAGCGCCCGCGTGTTGCCCCAGCGCCCGCGTGTCGCCCCAGCGCCCTCGCCCCCTCCTCGTTTACTCCCGCGC
The DNA here is from genome assembly GCA_029378375.1 of Mycena olivaceomarginata. NCBI lineage: Eukaryota > Fungi > Basidiomycota > Agaricomycetes > Agaricales > Mycenaceae > Mycena > Mycena olivaceomarginata. The sequence goes on along the minus strand of JARKIC010001132.1, from coordinate 68,037 downwards.
CCGCGCTTCGCCCCCACGCCTCGCTTCGCCCCAGCGTACGCACCCGCGCTTTCGCCGCACCCCGTGCTTCGCCTCGCCCCCGCGCACGTGCATCGCTTCACCCCGCACCCTGCGCCTCGCCCCAGCGCCCGCGTGTTGCCCCAGCGCCCGCGTGTCGCCCCAGCGCCCTCGCCCGCTCCTCGCTTACTCCCGCGCCCGCGCTTCGCCCCCGCGCCTCGCTTCGCCCCCGCGCCTCGCTTCGCCCCAGCGTACGCATCCGCGCTTTGGCCGCACCCCGTGCTTCGCCTCGCCCCTGCGCACGCGCATCGCTTCACCCCGCACCCTGCGCCTCGCCCCAGCGCCCGCGTGTTGCCCCAGCGCCTCGCTTCGCCCCAGCGTACGCACCCGCGCAGTGCAGCCCCACTCCCCGCTCCTTCTGCGGTCATGCTCGGGTTACCGCACACCGCACCACCGCCACCCTTAGCACGCACCTTCCCTCGTGCGCGTGCGCTCGGTCGAATTAGGGCACGACGGGGGTGGGGACCACCCTATTAGTTAAAATTTCAATGTTTACTTAGATTACATCTGTTCTACGCACTTCAATGTATGAATTTGCGGCGAAATGCACGGTTTGACGATGATTTTTGAGGTTGGCGCTTAATTTTAGTGCGCAAGCGCCCAATTTGATCGGGCGCGGTGCCCCGGACCGCCCTCGGACTTCTCCGAAACAGCTTGATCTTTGAACGCCTTGCGCCGACCGTCCATAATTCCACCTGATCTCCGTACCAGCAAGGGAGTAGGATGCTAGCACCATAACATTTCCAAAATTTATTGAAAATTACCCAGCCAAAAATATTATATCCAACGTTCAGACTCGGTGCCCGCCAAATTTGGAACATTTCACAAAACATGCTCTATACCGGTGTGCCCAAGCTCGTGAAAAATGCCATAAAATGCTCACAGGGTGCCTTCATGATGTACTTACAATATGTATCAAAATTACAGCTCATCTTGAAAGTTACAAGAAAATATCTGGGTTGAGGTGTTTCTGGCGAAGCTTGGCCCTCGAGTTGGCCAGTTTAACTCAAGTTCACCAAGAGCATATTTCGCGACCTGAGTCTTTATAGTGCCAAAACCCCAAGATCTTTCGGTCATTCAGAGTTCATATGACCTTGTTTTTTGCTTACGAGTCAAATTTGGACCAGCCTTGGCTCGCTATGTTCACGAAACTGAAGACCCTATTTTGTTGAAGTAGTGGTGAGTGCGTGATCACACGGGATTTAGCCAAGTTGAGGCTGCCGAGGGTCGAATACCCCGGAAATTTCGAATCTTTCAGGTCTATACTGACTTATTCTTTGATTCTCGGCCTGAGATTCATCACTTGGAGCCCCGTATGTCGCAGAAATGGTCAAACATGGAAATTTTGAGGAAGAAGAAAAGTTCTCCAATTGTTCAAAGATATGCATATATCTTTACCTAAAGTATAGACGACTCCAAAACTCGGGTACTGGGAGCTGTATGACTCACTGGCATCCGCAATAGAATCATCCATCCCAAATCCATTTGAGCTGAATCATCTTGTAGATTGAGTATCCCTGCTGAGTAATTATTTTGCGAGTCCTCACAAGCTACCAAGACTCTTGGAGTCAAAAATCTTAGTGCTTGTATCCAACATTGAGACCCGAACTTTTATTTCCTCCAAGAATGCATTTTGTGTGATTTCACCACCAATAAATTATGAATGGGTGCATTTCTGTTTCAGAGAAGTCCTGACACTGGATCAGAAAAGGCTCAAATACTTATACGAAGTTCAAGTCCAACCACGCGCACATAATTCATGAATTCAGCCGTGGGATCTGTTCTTCTTTCCAAATGCGGACGCTATTCGCTGTCAATCAGTGGCTATGTAACATCTTTTCTCTTGCTCCACCTACCATCTCCCGGCCACCTCTCGCTCAGTACTCTCCGTTTTCGTGCGACGCTAGCGCCGGTCGACTGCCGCCTTCAACGAAGCCTCTTTCTGCGAGATTTCGCACCGATTTCGCCGTCAATCCATCGGCAGAATCTATCACGCATTTCGAGTGGCTACGCACCTCTGCACTCGCAACGTCGGTTTCTGGCGCTTTTCTCTCGCCGATTTCACTGCCCAGACGTCTCAGAAACGTCTTCGCTTGCATGGGGGCTATTGAAGCTGGATCTGCGGTGAGTCATTTCTTCTTGGTTGGCGGGAGGGAGGGCTGGCACGCCCACCCCTTTATCACCCGCTCACGGTGGCCGAGGCCCCCGCTCTGAAGGCTACTGCTGTGCTGCGGAACTTCCGTGGCTTTCGCAGACGGGCGCCGAGGATGGGTACGGCGTGGGGTTGTGCACACGGCTGCGAAGCAGCAGCGTCGTTGCCCGCGAGCGGTGGTACGAGCTGCGCGTTCCCTACAGAACGCGGGCCCACTCCGCTGCGGCGGGAACGTGCGCACCCACTCTCCAAATCACAGCTGCCGCCCTGAACCGCGTTGCTGCAGCGCGCTGAATCTCTTTGTGCAGTGCCCGCTGCCCACCCGTTCCGCCGTGCCGGTCGCTGTGCAGGCTCCACGTCACTCCCTGCCCCTGCATGCTGCCCAACTCCCGCTCTAGAGCAGGGCGGCGGTGCGTGCGGCAACGGAACCGGACGCAGGGCGTCGCAGAGCGGGCCCCGCTCTCCACCGCTCCCTCATGGTGCCCAACTCCCCCATTAGAGCAGGGCGGCGGTGCGGGCGGCGGGGGCGAGAGGGCGGGATCCCCGTTGCGGGTGGTGCCCCGCCGCGCGGGCTCGGGCTGACCTTGTGGTGGGCTCAGGCCGCACGCGCGCGCCCCGCCAGCCCTCATCGCTCCGCCCGCCCGCCTGCCCGCCCGCCTCGCTGCGCGCGAACCCCCGTTTTCGAAAATGCACGCGCGAGGATTTAGCATGCGGATGGTTGGAGGTATACCAGCGGGGCGGGAGGGGTGGCGGATATCGTGGGTGTACGGTATTTCATATCGCTGCGAAATGCGGGCGGGAACGGCGGGTGGAAACGGCGGGCGGGACACGTGGGTGCGAAGATTTGGCATGCAGGAGGGATAGAGGTTACCCAGCAGGGCGGGAGGGGTGGTGCAGAGCGTGGGCGTGCGGGATCTACCCGCCTCGCTGCGCACGCGCCCCCGATTTCGAAAATGCGGGTGGGAACGGCGGGCGGGACGCGTGCGCGCGAAGATTTAGCATGTAGAAGGGATGGAAGCTTTCCAGCAGGGTGGGAGGGGTGGTGAAGAGCGCGGGCGTACGGGATTTTGTGATTTGTTCTTTTATTTCTCGATTAGGCTATATCTACCGAGATGCCGGCGAGTCCGTACAACTCGGAATTGATCCAATAAATTGCCGTATGGCCGGTGAAGCAAGTATTGATGGCTACGACAGTGCCGGAATGCCGCCCATAAGCCCCGCGACCCGTCGGAACCCTTTTATGGCTACCCCAGAAACTTCGCGAAGCACTCTTGGGGTATACCCGGGACACTTCGCGAAGTTCCTATATGCTCAGGTGGTCAATCGCTCTGTGGGACAACAAGACTTGTTAGCGACTTGATACGGGTGGAGCTCGACTTACTCCTGCAACTGTTCTGGGGTACGCTTTCCGTCAATGGCCTCTACCTCATCGCGGTCATTTCTTCTTGCCTCGGTCTCGGCCTCAATCTCGATTTTGACGTCCTCGGCCTCTGCTGCATACATTGCTTCCACCGTATTCCACACCAGCGCCATCCTCAACTTGCGATGCTCTTTGATGCATGCCAGGGTTTCTTCCTCCTCCTCTTCTGCCTTGCTCGCCGCCTCCTCCGTACTCAGCACAATAGGTACCCCCGGCGCAGCGGCGGCACGAGGAGCCTCAACGGCTTCCTCGTTCAACGTCCCATACCCGCGGTGCATGAGTTCACCCTTGATCTTCTTCACATAGAGCTTGTGGTAGATCTCGACACTGCGCAAGGGGCGTGTCTTGCTAGGCTCTTTTTTCAGCAACTTGAACAGACCACCCTTCTTTTTGCTGCCGCTGGCACTGGCACCAGCCGCGCGCAACAGTTTCCGGCTGTGGTAACCCATCCACGCCTTCAGTTGCTGGGTTAAAAAATTGGTCAGTCGTCTGATCTCACTATCAAAACCAAAACACCCACGGCCTTCTGCACAGCTGTCGCCGCTCCCAGCCTTTTGTTCTTCTCGATCGTGAGGGGCGGGCCGGGAACGTCATGAGCACGTACGCCGACCTTCGCTTCCATCGGATAGCGAAGGAACCATGCGCCTTCCAGCTCAACCCAGAATTGAGTTAGCATGCCGCCTTCTTGTGCGGTCCGGAAGTCAGGTATTTTGGAGGTGAGGAATGCTCTTTCGTCCAGCGTAGTCCAATGGTGAGCAGGCATTTTGAGGTAAATTCAGTGCAGGAAAAGAGGAAATCCGGAGTCGTAGGTCAACCAATTACTGGTGCAAAACCTTGCGTGACGAGTAGACTGATCCCAATTTTTTTGTAACTAGGTGTTCCTCATGCGTGCTCATGCGTTCCTCATACGCGCTCCCCATTAGTCGTAGGCTCAATCGAACTATTCATCAGGCGGTCGTTCTCTTATCTCGGATCTACTCCTTGAGAAGATGGATCTGGGTTTTCGGGTGTTTTTACTGCCGGTCCTCAAAAAGTCGCTGATTTCTTTTTCAGCTCCCATCACCCCTTACTTTTCGCCCACTCACTTCTATTGTCGTTTCACCTGCAATGCATCATCCTTCCGCCACCCACACCGCCATCAGCTCCTCCCCCCCCCGCTTCCAGCGCATCTGAGGAGCTGATGGCGGTGTTCGCCACTTTGGATGAGCTCTCCCTGCAGGCCCTCACGCTCACCCGTGGTGCGCGCGAACTCATGCGTGGAGCCGACACGATGACACGTGTTGCGCAGGATCTCCAGCGTGCGTCTATTTCTTCTAGTTGCCTCAAGACATTCAGCTGATTTCCTCACAGTTTGTCTCCCCAAGGCCCTCGACAAGCAGAACGAGGATGCTGCCGCCGATAGTAAGCTGCCCTTTTCCCCGTGAATTGTACCCTCCTCATGATCACTTCTGTCACAGATGTTTGGGTCCGTGCCGTTGCCAAAACACCTCCCACCGTCGCTGCCGAGCACGCGCATGCCCCCGATGGTCATAGGATCTGGTATGTCATGTTCGTCGGGCGCGAGCCCGGCCTGTACACCACTGTGTAAGGTCTTCCGCCCCACCTTTTATCAACGCATTGACATTCCATGTTGTTCAGCGAGGAAGCCGACACCCAGATCAAGGGGTGTCCCAACCAGCAGTACCGCCGCAAAACGAGCAAGCGCGAGGCTCTCGACGCCTATTCCGCCAAGTACGAGGCCGGCGAGGTTGCCAAGTGGGTCGAGTTCAAGGATTAGTCTACCCCCACAGGGCGCCTTTTTTTTGTGTTCCTGTAAATCATTCGCTCCGCTCAAATGTGATGCTGTTCTCGCCTCTTTTGTGTAAAATGAACCTTTTTTACTCTACGTGTACACATGCAGTTTCAGTAAGGAGTAACACCAAACGCACTAAACTTCCCCCTCCTCGCTTGAACTAAAATGTGGATCCTGATTCAGCACCCGCCTATCAATCCTTCTAAAAAACTCACCTGCTATCATAGTCCGGCCATATGTCACCTGCCCCTCGTGTGATCTTGGTTGCGGGGCTACGGGCGATGCTCGGCAAGGACCAATGATGAGAATAAAGAACTTACCTCAAATCGGTTTGTCTGTGTAAAATGAGGAGAGACTTAGCGGCAGCCGTCTCCGACAGTGTCGTGCAGCTAAAGACGATTCTTATTCAATGTTAATCAAGTGTACGTTCTGGATAAACATACTGCTGCAACGGCTCGTATATGGACTCGATGAACATCTCCAGCACATCACTGGGGACATAGTTATTTGTTGACACTCGATCCCAGTGGAATACGCACTCGTGAGTTGGGAGAAAGCGGTCCCCGTCGGGAGAGAGGTTGAGGTCAAGGACCTCACTGAAGTCGCCGAGTTTCTGTTCTAGTCTGTCTGGCAGGATCAGCAAGGTGTAGGTGTTCAGGACCGTCAACATGTATTGCACGGAAACATACCTTCTGCACTCCGCCGCTGGGGGTGGGTCCCATCGCCGCCGGGCCAGTTTTTTGGCGGCTCTGAGCATGAGAGTGTGAGCTTGGGTTTGGCCACGAGTGCTAGCTACGCACCATTTCTCAGCCATTTTCAGGCGCTTCTTCTCCTTCATCTCTGGGTGCCTCTCATAGTAGCGAGCTGACGCGGCCCGCCATTGGTCCCTCTTGTTTTCAAGTGAACGCAGTTGAGCTTGCTGCTCAGCACGCAACCTCCTGCGTTCCGCCACTTTGGCTTGTTGCGCAGACACGTCGGCTTTACTCTGACTGGAGCATCCCTGTTCGTCGCGCTGTGATTACAAGAAAGTGGCGGGTGTTGCTCACCGAACAGGTTTGAGAAAGTTGGAAGAACCTGGCAGGGTCGAGGTCATGGTTGGAGTCAAAAGCACTTCCCTCATCAGTCTCGTTTCGAAATCTGATTGCACTTCGGCTAGGGGACATTTCGCATTCCCTTACCTCTGAGCACCCATTCTCTCCATATTTTGGCACGGACTAATTCAATAATGCCCCATGTATTCACGCCTCTTCACTGGAAGACCAACCTGCACGTACAGCCTCGTCAGTGATGTCTTGACTGTGCAGGATACCTTCGTAAGCTGGTGTTCAATAGTTCGGTGGAATTCAAAGGATATATACCCTATCTAATTTGGCTCATTCAACTGAATCCAAAAACTACCCTACCCGAGCAAATCAGGGTGGTTAGGCACGAGTTTTGGGCCGCTTTTCAGCATCCTCATACGTTCACCGAAAGAAAGATTGAGGATCGCCACAACACATTTCGGCTGCGGTCCCTGGGAACGAATCCGTTGAGTTTAGACCAGAATACCCAGTGGTTGCCGAGGAACGTCACCATTTCTGAGTTCCTCAGAGTTTCCGGGTGCAGCGAGCCCAAGATTTCACCCATAGCACCGGTTTACTGAATCAAGTTGTTGCAACTCCTCCAATTTTGAACTCAGAGCGGGAGTTGCCCCTGTAGTACCATTATAATGTGCCCTGGATTTTCCAGCAGTGCACATTAATATGTGCACTTTGCATCTCCTGGCCTGGTGCACATTGTATTATGCACCCTTCCCCTGCCATTCCCGGCATGCCACTGCCAGTTCCGGCATCAATGGCATGAGGTTTCCTTATTTGTACCTGCTTATACACCTTCTGTATTGGGCTACAGATTGATTGACAGCACCTGCCTGTCAATTAACACTATAACAACAAGTGATGGAAAGTTCCCAGGCATGTACATCAACTTTGCCATCATTTATCGCCGGCTCTGGGAATTTATTTTGTGTTTTGCACAATAACCAGGGGGTCTCTTGCAAAACTGTAAATACAGCCAAATAGCCCTCGGCCGGCTCTACAACTTTGGTTTTGAGACTGTTTTAGCCAACTGCCTTTTTTGGTCACTACGCTTTTGGCCCAAAAAGGAAATTCCAGTGTTTTCTGTCTCCCTAGCTCAATTCTTAACCATTTTGGATGATCTAACCATATAGACCTATAGATCTGTGGTCGTTCAAGCCACCTGGGACACAGTAGAGCCAATTAGAGAACAATAATAGGGTGAAAATAGCGAAAATCATTAAATTACATTCTGATCACAATATCTTGGGTATATACCCTTGTAAATGACTCATGGATACACAACATTGTTTCTTTAGGCTGCAAAGACATTCCTCAGATAGGTGATCAGATGCTAATAATTAAAGACATCGCATTTTGGCTGTACAAAGAGAATCTATTTTGGCCTGATTATGCACTCCTCCATCATGTGAGGCCTTCCCAAACACATCATTTGGATGTTTCTCATGTATATGGAATAGAAAGTAAGTAATTCACACCTGGAACAGGGAACACTCCATGGTACAGGGTGATCTTCTTATGGGTGCTTGTTCACCATGTTCTGGATGCCACAGGGTCATAAACAATGTTCTGAAGACTTTTTCCAGTCTAACTGAGCTACATAAACAGTTCTGAATCAAAAAGAGCGCCCATACAGTGAGGGAAACTCCAGGAGTGTCTATTGTCACCTTTTGCTTATTTCATGAATAGGGCACCATGGAGACCAGATAGGGCAAATTAAACACCACAGATGAAATCAGACAGTCAAAATACACCAGATTAGGCTTTATTTGAAGCATTTTGGTCAAGTTTCGGCCAGATGGTGTTTTGAGCTAAGGTGAGTATATAGTGTAAAAACTTGCTCTAGAACCCATATGCTCGGAAGCAGCATTCAACCAAAACCTAACCAAATCACTTGAGGTAAAGCATATTCTGGTGTATTTTGACTGTCTGATTCCATTTCCGATGTTTATTCTGCACTGTCTGGTCTACATAATGCACTATTCATGAAACAAGCAAAAAGTGTCAAATCACACTGTTGAAGTTTATTGTCAAATATTGTTACAATTTCTGGCCCAGAACTGTTCTTAAGGCTCATTTAGACTAGTATTAAGTGTTTTAACAGTAGGCTTGACCCTATGGCAGCCAGAACATAGTGAACACGTACATTCAAGAAGGTCACCCTAAACCATGAAGTGTTGCTTGTTCCAAGTATTCATGGCCTACTTTTCTATTACATATAGATGAGACAAGTTCAAATGGTGATTTTGGGGAGGCCTTACATGATAGAGCAGTGCATAATCAGGCCAAAATAGATTCTCTTTGTACAGCCAAAATGCGAGGTTTTTAATTACTAGCATCTGATCACCTATCTGAGGAATGTCTTTGCAGCACAAGGAAACAATTTTGTGTATCCATGAGTCATTTACAGGGGTATATACCTAAGATATCATGATCAGAATGTAATTTAAGTTTTTTCGCTATTTTCACCCTATTATTGTTCTCTAATTGGCTCTACTGTGTCCCAGGTGGCTTGAACGACCACAGATCTATAGGTCTATATAGTTAGATCATCCAAAATGGTTAAGAATTGAACTAGGGAGACAGAAAACACTGGAATTTCCTTTTTGGGCCAAAAGCGTAGTGACCAAAAAAGGCAGTTGGCTAAAAACAGTCTCAAAATCAAAGTTGTAGAGCCGGCCGAGGGCTATTTGGCTGTATTTACAGTTTTGCAAGAGACCCCCTGGTTATTGCGCAAAATACAAAATAAATTCCCAGAGCCGGCGATAAATGATGGCAAAGTTGATGTACATGCCTGGGAACTTTCCATCACTTGTTGTTATAGTGTTGATTGACAGGCAGGTGCTGTCAATCAATCTGTAGCCCAATACAGAAGGTGTATAAGCAGGTACAAATAAGGAAACCTCATGCCATTGATGCCGGAACTGGCAGTGGCATGCCGGGAATGGCAGGGGAAGGGTGCACATTACAATGTGCACCAGGCCAGGAGATGCAAAGTGCACATATTAATGTGCACTGCTGGAAAATCCAGGGCACATTATAATGTAGCTACAGGCAGTGGTGAGAGCGGTACATGGCTGCCAGAAAGAGAATGTAGGTCGTTGTACCAGATGCCGACTTAGCCGAGGGCCATCATCACCGTATCGCCACCTGTCATTCTTTGAGCCACTCACCCTTTCTCTGCGTCTCTGCTGGCCAGGTGCGTGTTTTTGACAGGCCACGTGTCGGTGTTTTGCTGAACCACCCCCAGATACCTCTGTCTTCCTCCCTCTGTCTCATTTCCGTTTGGTCACTCCTGGGGCGTGATTCTGCCTGCCTGGTGCCACCACATCCATTTGGTACGTGCCTGCTCTGCTCATTATCACGCGGCGCGCGGGGGTATACACATCGGCCTATGGGTGACACACTGGGCCATACCAATGGTTCTATGGAGACCCACTAGGTCTATGTGCATGCCTCTGTCGCCCGCATTTCCTTTTTGGGCTCGCTCTCGACGTTTTTCTCCATACTAACCATTGGTCTGCATCCAATTAGAAGGCATGGCTCGTACGACATGCAGCGGACTGCGATGGTCCCCCTGGGATCTCGACGCCCTCAACGACACGTTTGAAGTGTTCCAAAGCCGCATCACCCTCGCGCCCTACCTCCATCAAGCCCTCGTGTCTGACGACCTCCATGCGGTGAAGCTGGATTCCGAGCTTGCTTCTTCTGACGAGGAAGGGTGGGAGGATGAGGACGCTGTCTCCTCTCGTCCTGCTACGCCTCTCCAGCGAGCTTGCTCGCCCTTGTCAGACGGCTCCACCCCACGCTCGCTATCTCCTCTTTCCGACCTCACCGCTAGCCCTCCTTCGAGTCCTCGGCCGCCTGCCCAGCTCCCCAGCTACAAGTGACGCCAGGGGGTAGGCAAGAAAGCATGCCGTCAGAAACAGCGCGTCGCTGCAGCGCAATCCAACCGGTTCGGGCTGCTCCCCAAAAGACACCATTCTCCAGGCCACGAGGAGGCTGTCCAGCTCCCTTCCTTCAGGGGCGCCGAGCTGCGAACTTGTGCCGGAGGCAACTGGACGGGGCCACGGGCAACGAAGAAAGCTCACCTCACTCAGCGCGGCGTGTGCCGGCTCTGCGCTTTGCTCGAAGACGGTCATGAGCTCGTCGAATGGGATGGCCGGTTCATTTTCTCTTCCTCCCCGCCCCGCTTTTATTATTTTATTCATGCTATTGTTTCTACAGTCTTCCCAAGCTTATACTGGACGCTGACAGGCGCATCGTGGCCATCCTCTTGGGCCGCCCGGAGGGAGATGATTGGGATGAGGTCGTGAGGGAGATGGAGTGCTTGATGGCAGGGGTTCGTCGCCGTGGGGTGCAGCGGGGTGTTTTCAAACCTCAAGACCGACGCCACCGCCACAGGAACTTTTATATACTTGAAGCTGGTCTTACCAAAGGACCCGGGTCGAAAGTATTCTTTTTTTTTGGACTGTTATTTGTGGATTGAAGGCAAACGTCTCAGAAACCAGGCAATCTCGCTCATTCGAAAGCTTACCGGAAGCTCCTTCGACCTCTCCTTTCCAGCCACGCCATTCGTCGGATCGCCGGGTTTCAGTCCAGTAAGCATTCACATGTGTCCCGACTTCGTCTCATTTCACTAATCATTCGGCTAGGCGGTCTTGCTCGCTATCTACCGAAATTGTACCAGTACTATAGTGCTATGCTGGGCGGGATTCTTGACCAACAATGCGAACTTGAGATGCCCTTCCCCAACTCGGTATTCCCCACCACCACCTTCAACCTCGGGCCGGACGTTGTAACGGCGGAGCATCTCAACATGCTCAATAATCCCCATGGCATGTGCGGCGTAACTTCCAGCGGCCGGTACGACCACAAGGTCGGAGGTCACATCTACTTGGAGCAAATGAAGCTCGTTTGCAAGTTCCCATCTGGATCGACGGTCCTCCTGTTATCGGGCACATGCGTGCATGGAAACACCCCCATCCAGAAAGGGGAAACACGATACTCCATGACACAGTATGCGGCGGGTGCCTTATTTCGGTGGGCGGCATACGGCTACCAGACGGCAAAAATTCTGCTGAGCCAGAGCGGTGGTGCTGCCCTCAAGCGTGAATTCGACGGCGAGCCTGGCGTGCGCGCTGCATGGGCCCTCGGTTTACTCTCGAAAGCGAGCGAGTTGGCAGCTGATCAGGCAGCCGTATTCGGTAGTTTGTGATGCGCAGGGAAAAGCCATAGTACCATATGTTTTTCGTTTCCTCATTAATTGCCATCTGCTTCTTTTGTTAACCTCATGAGTCAGAAACCTGCAAAGACTGAAGAGAATCAGCGGTGAGTATTCGTCCCCGCTCTTGCGTCGTCTCGTGTTGATTCTCATAATGGTCAGAGAATCCAATATTTCCTTGGACGCACAAGGCCATGGTGTGAAGCCCCCCTCAGGAGGAACCTTCCTCTCATACACGCATACGGCAGACCATCGCTACGATCACAACCATTGCGTGTGGGCTCGGATTCGGGGATGGAATGGTGAAACATGTGAACCATGGTGGCCCCATATTCACCCGAGGCACGTGCTGGTGGAGAGGGCGAGTGTTTTCCAGGACAGTGGTTCAGGCACGTAGCGGGGAGCGAGGTTAGACAGCAGATGAATACATGGCCTCACCTGCTACCTCCCACCCCTCTTCCTCATGCTGCGTAAACACAAGATCCAGTTGTTCAATCATGAGCCTGAGCTCAAGGGCAAGCCCGGTGAGTCCTCTCATTGCACATCCAAAATTGAGAGCTGATCTGTCTGCGTCGCATTAGAGCCACGCCTCTTCGAGAATCCGCCATCCAAGATCATTGCAGACCCGAAGGGATTCCACACCTTCGATGAGAAGCGCGCTCATGTTTGCCTGGTCCTTCAACAACACGCGGACTTGGTCAGGGCCGGCGGCTATGACAGGATGGTCTCCTTTATCAGCCTGCTCAACGAACTGGGTGATTGTGATCGAGCAGCTGCAGAAATTGCCCGACGTGCCAGCGCCCGCGCAGCGCGTCTCAAGGCTGAACGCGATCGTATCCGGCGAGAGCGAAAGGACACGGAATCACACACCTGCCGTGAGGAAATGATGCGCACGCGCCCGCGCCCTCGCGGCATTCGTATTGTGCACCGCCATGGCAAACGCGAAGTCCGGGAGCACCCGCTAGAGGAAGACGACCTCTATCTCGATGATGCACGCCCAGACGACGTTTGGTGGCCCCAACTCGCTCACACTTGTCATGCATGCCTCAACGCTAAATCGCACCCGGTGAAGTACATACCTTGCATTCATTCGCCTTGTACCTGTGCTGATTAGGTTTTGCGGTTTCAGAATCATCTGTGGCCATAGCACATGCTTCGTTTGTATGCGACTGCTCTTCGAGACTCAGTGGGAATGCCCTCAATGTGGGGAGAAGGTGACGCACCGACCGGTAGCGCATGTCGAGGAGGCTGCTGCCATTGAGCGTGATTTCCCAGGATGGGACAAAAGCAAGGTCGCGTATGGTTGGCAGGGATTGAGCTTTCCAGCGGTGCAACGAGTGGGTTGAGTAGGAGCAGTAACCGTACGCTGAGCCTGTAGTACTACTCGATCCTATTTCGGACTTCGGTGGGATTTTGTGTGAGGGGTTGGCGATAAGATAGGCAATAATCTAATCGGGAGCCGGATCAACGCCGTTGCGTTTGGTATATTGAGTAGATGCTCACAACGCAGCCTCTTCCATGGCCGCTGTCGATGCAGACTTCTATGTATGTAGTATTGATCACGCCTCGCTTGTTATCCGCTATCAATTGACAATATTTGAATTGGGTCGACTCTGGAGTCGACATCACTTTATTACATGATTATTTACATTTTGTTCGAGCGTGTACATTTGGAAGTATTGTGAAGTAGATATCCTCTGGCAGGGGGTAAATGAAATAGAAACACAGGTAGGCGGAATAAGACATACCTTGGGTGCTGGTGGGAACGAAGTCAAAACACAGGTGTGATAGGGCGCGTCAGCTGTGAATTCAATCAGAGGTCGGTGTGCTGCAGAAAATGCAGGAACGTACCAGGGCAGGGCACATCTGGGTAAGAGGAAACGGGTCCACGCACTCGCCGCAGATGCAGGAATTGTAGCAGAAGCGCTGGACGAGCGCGTCCAAAATTTCTGGACTGAGATGTTGTCCAGTCTGCGGGTCGATAATGAGGTCGTTGGCGCCAAAGAATTCCTTGATGTGAAATGGGCCCCAAGTAGCCAATGATTTCAGGCACTGGTGGTTATCTATCTCCGCTTTCGTGAACACCGGATGGAGATGTGCGAGCGATGGGTTAAAGGAAGCGAGAAAGGTGGCCACAGAATAGTGTCGTACGAGCTTCTTCCGGTTCTGCTACACATCAGAGTAAGCAGAAATAGCGGGAAGAATAGCGGGGAGAACCAACCGGCATGAAATGTTTGTGGTCAAACGTCGTTGGTGAGAAGATATCAATAAGTCACCTGAGTGATCCTGCCACCGCCACCTGGCCTCCATCACACCGGTTGTCAATAGCGCAAGTGCTAAACACATGTGAGTCTTTGCCCCTCTGATGTCCCAACCCCACTCATGCCACCCAAGGGAAAACGACGCAAACATTTTTTTGTCGAGGAGGACGATATAAACCCCGGAAGCGACAGCGACAACGACCTTGAGGGATACCAACCTCGCGAGCGTACCCAGTCCCAGCGCGTCCACCATGTCCCTAATGAAGACATCCGTGTCACAACGGAAGGTCAACTGCTCTCGACCTTGAGTACTGTACCCACACCTGCTTCTCCAGCCAAAAAAACGCGTAGCACCCTCAATCCCGATCAACCTTTATCTGCAGGGCCTGACCTGCGTGTCGATTGGGCGAGCGAGTATGCAGAGTTTGACGCGGAGTACGGGCCAGGCTTGGAGCATGAACCGTGCCAGCAGCGAGACTCGGTATGTCAGACGCGCCGCTCCCTTATGGCCCAGTACTGGCCGTCGATGCGCTGTCCGTTTAGGACGACCCTAATGCACAATGGGTTCACAACAATCACGAAGACTTCTTGGATGAGCTCCTGTGGCACGATGGCCGCAGGGACAATCCCGACGCGGACTGCCCTGGTGCATGGTGCGGCGCAAAAGCGAGATATCGCTGCATGGACTGCTTCCATCCGACCCTTCACTGTGGCTCTTGCGTGGTAGGCTTCCACCAGCGCCTGCCGTTTCACCACATCGACGTATGTATTCTACCAAATTTATGGCCTGGATGTGATGATGAACGAGATTGCAGCGATGGGATGGCCAGTGTTTTGAGCGGTGCACGCTCAAGTCTTTAGGCGTTCGGATACAGCTCGGACATCGCCTTGGGGAGAAATGTCCCAATCCGGCGCCAGCCAGCGGGGCCGATTTCGTGATTATCACCAGCCAGACCATCGACGAGGTTGAGCTCGACTATTGCAATTGTAGCCTGGCCCAGTCGAAGCCGGTGCAGCTGTTGTGCATGCGACTCTACCCCACGACTGGGACGAATCCTCGGTCGGCGGCGACGTTCTCTGCGTTGCGCCGTTTTGCACACATGAGCTTGGAGTCCAAGTGCTCGGCGTATGAGTTTTATAACAGTCTCGTGCGAGAGACTGATAACACAGGGCTTGTTCCATCGCGGGTAAGCCAAGCCGTGGTTCTTTAGATCTTGCATCTGATGCTGATAAGGAGAACGACACAGGAGCGCTACCAGGAATTTCTCAGGATGACATGTCAGTGGATGCATCTGCAGCTGGTGAAGCACGCTGGACGAGGTCACGACCCATGTGAGGACCGTATCAACACCACCCAAGCTGGGGAATGTGCCCTGCTTTGCCCGGCGTGTCCACAACCCGGGAAAAACCTACCCCCAGGCTGGGAGAATGTCCCGTTCCATAAAGCGTGCATGTTGACTAACCGTTGGGAGGGAAAGGCTGACAATCTCATGTAGATTCCTATATGTGTTGTACATTGCGCTGGACGCCAACTTCCGGCTTCGACGGCGGGACGTGTCGAGTGAGGAAAAGGATCCAGGCTTTATGAAGGGCTGGGCGTTCTTCGGAGAGGTGACGAAGTACATGGCACACCTTGAAAAGCATGCGGGGCAGATACAAGAGGTGAGCACACCAGCCTTGCACGGATCGGATGGGGTAGTGCTGGCACAGAATTTCAGCGAAGTACTTGTGTCGCCCACGATGCGGTGGATAAGCCCGATCGGGAATCATTGGGGATGGTGTCATCAGGGATAGGGACCGTCAACTGCGCACAACATAACATGAAGCGCCCGAATGGCGTCGGCGATCTGCAGCGGGGAGAACGGTACGTGATCTCTGGTTTACTGGCTGCACGACCCTAACGCAATGTTTGACAGTTATCTTAACATGGACTACATACTGTTCATGAGTTTGGCCCGCGTCATGCAGCTCATCAGGTTCTACATTTCGTATGACATCGCATGTCAGTGGTTCAAGAATCTGTTTACGTGGATGGGGATCTTCGACTCCGACCTTCAGTTCAGGAGAGGAGAGCAATATCTCGTATTTCTCATACCAAAGTTCCACCTGCCGGCCCATATCGAGGCGTGCAATCTCGCGTTCTCCTTCAACCTGACGCCATTTGTGGGGCGGACCGACGGGGAGGCGCCTGAACGGGGATGGGCGGACGCGAACCGGCTAGCGAACAGCACCAGCATCTCGGGTCCGGGGGCACAATGCGACGCGCTTGACGCTCACTTCCAGTACTGGAATTGGAAGAAGATTGTCAGTCTCGGTAAGCTCTTGTACTCCCACTGCACGCCGATGGTACCGTTAATACGCCACACGCAGGGGAGACCTTGCTTACGTGGATGCAGAAGTATGTACCCATGATGCTCGAGACCCGGGCGGCATGGGTCGACTTGGAGGCGTCCTTTGCGGACACCATGATTGAGACGTGGACAGCCATGGCCACGGCATGGGAAGCGGACCCGAGCCAGCCGAACCCCTTTGCGACAACGCCCAGCGGGAGGGAGGATCTGAAGGAGGTGCGACGGAAGCTGGCAGAGGTCGCGGCGGCAGACGTGGGCCAGCTGCGCGTTCGCGGAGATATGCATGAGACGGAAATGCTTTCCATGGGATTGCAGCTCGAAGACCAACAGTATGTATGAGCTTTGGGCTTCATCTATTAGATGCTGACTGTGTCATTTAGGAGAGCGCTGGCCACCCATGTGAAGCACGTCGGCTTGCACGAGACCGTGGACCAGGGACGAAAGCGCATCCAGCAGGAGACCAAGCTGCGCCACAAGATCGAGGCGTGGATGGTGATCCAGCAGCTGTTCATCCCAGAGGTGACGCTCCTGCGAGAGAGCGATGATGCAGCCCGCAAGCGCGTCTCTGCCACGCAGCCTTTGCCTGGGATCCGAGCGCAGGATGTGAAGCTATGGATGCCGTCCGCAGTCGGACGGTGCATGCAGTGTGACCAGGCGCTGCAGGAGTACGAGTTCCAGCTCCGCGAGGGGCAGTGCGAGGCGTCGCTGGACGAGCTGCGCACCAACCTGCTGTTACGGACCCACGAGTACCAGTACCGCGACGGGGTGCATGGTGTGAAGGCAAAGCTGAGGTCGGGGACACGGACAAATGCACTCACAGCGCAAATCACAAAGGCGTCTGAGGAGTACCGAGCTGCATGCGCCGCACTCGTGAATCTTGGCGCCATATTGCAGCGCAAGGGTTGGGAGAAACGCTACAAGGTCCTAGCAGAGGCGGATGTGCGTGGGAGGCCCAGTGCGGTGTTTGGGGATGATGAGTGCCGCAGGCATGGAAGGAGGAAGAAGAAGCGGAGATTGGATCCGGCGGAGGAGGCGATGGAGGTGGACCGAACGCAGAGGCGTGCCGAGGACAGGAAAGCCATGTCCTGGATCTGGGTGATGGAGGGCATGACAGGGGAAGACGGCGATGTGGTCCACAATGAAGGTGAGCAGCTGAGACTTCTGCTCATATGAGCGGCACAGTACTGACTCGTATCCATGCAGCTCTGCGAATCGAATGGGCAAAAACTCGCGCCAAGGCCATGCGGTACGCGGAGGAGGTGGATCTCCTTAAAGAAGAGATGTGCCGCGTCCTCCAATTCCTAGGGTGGCGTGCTGAGTGGTGGAGATCGCTCGTGGGGTTGCGTGCAGAGAGTCAGTCGCCAGCGTTGCGGGAGGGACACACGGTGTATGCGCACAGGCAAGCGGCATATATGGAGGGCTTGCAAAGCCGTTTCCGGAGCCAATGGCGGGACATCGACAAGCTTCTGATGTCCGCGCGCAAGACCTATGCGACGATGCTTCCGGACGAGGACAAGGAGGAAACGGACAAGGACACGGACACGGACGAAGGCGAGCAGGGGGCTGGGCCGGCTGCTGCCTGGCTTTCGGACTGAGTAGAATGGACGCCGTTGTATTGCTTGTATAGCTACGTTACAAGGATTTGGGTATATTACCGGATTTGTAATGCTGAATTGGGATTTTTGTAAGCCCGCCTCCAAGGAATGTGGCAGACAGCGGCAGACAGCTGAACATTGTTGACGACAACGAGCTCCTCGTTGAGCTCGATGCTGATGGATGATGTGGCTGGGGCCTACCAAAACGGTACGTTCTCTGGTTGATGTATCAATACACTCTTCTGGCGTGAAGCCCTGATGCATCAAGACATATTTCTCTAGAGAGTAGTTGATGTATCAGCCCCCCAGCTAGCGGTGGTCTTTGTGCCACAGAGGTACTCCTATGCAATGCCAAGTGTCCCGTGGTCGGCTTAAGTAGTGCGTCCACACAAAGGCATTTCAATGGTTCCTGGGTCGACGAGACAAAGCAGCAAAGGAAAGCCGAGATAGATAACGACAACTGCGCTGCCGAATATAATGTGGGGGATGAGCACAACAGCGGGTCGAAAAAACAATGCCAAATAGTCCACGCAGCGGGCTGATGCGACCGTCGCGCCACGTGCGTCCTGATGCGACCGTCGCCCACTTGCTCTCTTTTCGATTTTGGTTTTTAGTGCACGTTCGGGTGCTCAGCTAGTGTTTTAGACCTAGGCTCACCTAGCCAGCTAGGATTTATACTCGGCCCAACCCGCCTCGAGGTCTGCCCTCGAGGCCAGTTGCCTAGCGATTTGCAGCACTGATAATCAACACCATCTGAGTCCGGTCGAGTCATCGTGCTGTCTCCCAAGCTGAGCTTGGACGCCTTAGGCTTCATTCTCCCAGTGCGTTGCCAGGACCGCACAACTATCTGCAGCTCGGGCCGATTTATTAGTGCTGTCTTCTCTGCTTGATCGCACCCAGTCCGGTATGTACCGGTACCGGTGGCTTCATGACGCACACCTATGCGCAGGTCCTCAGCGCCCACCGTACACTATTGCTGTCTTCGGGCTTCAACCCACAGCCGATTTATTTCGACAGCTGGGGCCATGGTGTTCTCCATGCACATATATATTTCTGGGCAACCGACCGTTTGCAACGGAGAATTACTGTACTGTACTCGACCTAGATTTCCACCACCATCCGTTCGGCGTCTGCGACCCAAATCACAGCGTGGCCGGCGCTCGCGAAAGTGCTGCTGTGCTGCATCGATACGGGGCTCCAGGGTCAGGTCTTCTCAAATTCAATTGGAATTTCTGGTGTCCCGCAGTTTGTTTTATTTATTTGTTTTGTGCGTATTGCATGTCCGAATCTGTGCTGTCTTCGAGCTCGGACGCCTACATTCTCCGAGCCTGTTGACCTCACAACGCACTGTGTAATACCTATCCGCAGCTCGGGCCGCCAGCATACATACTTACATTAAAGCTACACCACCTCGACCAATTGCAATTTATCGCCGTCTCAGGTGGTTGGGCGCACCCAGTCCGGTACCGCCGGCACCACGACGTACACCTATGCGCAGGTCCTCAGCGCCCACCGTACACTATTGCTGTCTTCGGGCTTCAACCTACTTTGAGGAGAGGACAGCTTTGGCCATGGGTGTGCCATGTTCTCCAAACACGTATATGTTTCTGGGCAACCGACCGTCTGCAACGGAGCATTATCGTACTGTACTTGATACATAGACCTCAACCACCATCGGTTCGAATCACAGTACGGTGCGTGCTATGCTGTATCGATACGGGCCTCGCCCCTTCTTCTGAATCCTCATTCCTCCTTCCAGTTCCTGCGAACGAGCTCATCCCAACCCTCGCCACAAAAATCCAATCCACCACTCCTGTGTCAAGTCTTCCCAAATTCGATTTGAACAGGCATTCTCCTGGCCGCGGTATATTTTCTTTGGTGGGAAACGTCTCGCGAGGTTGTATGTAGACTCGTAGAGGCTATTTCCGATATCGCTGATATCCAACGCGGTGGGCATTAGCAGCATCAGTTCAAGTGGCAATGAGTAGAAGAATTTCGCGAGTTGAATTGTGTTGCTAGATCTAGTTCTTTTTTATTCCAAGAGAAGTTGAACTTGAACTCGAATTTGCGCATGCGATGTCAGGCTGAGATTTCAACAACTGAACTTGACTTGCACTAAAAAAAAATAGGTCACGTCCCGGGCCTGTCTGAACCTCAGAAAAGTTGGACCTAAGGGGCCACAGGTCACATAGGCTGAACCTACGGTCGAAATGGCACAGTACACTCAAATGACATCAGGGAAGGCCCCTAAAAATGCTGTCAAAAGTCCCAAATAAACTCTGTCTCAGGGGGGAAAGCAGGGAGCCATTCAATGGCTCAAATGACTCATTGCAAACTCTCTACTAGGGGTGCTCAACTCTTAAGTCGACCTGGTCAGGTCGGATTTTAATTCGAAAAATCGTTGATTACTGATCAAGCCGCTCATGTGTGATCTCCCGCCTTGTGTATTTTGCCTGCGCTCGCTCACCTCCCCTTGGGTACACACATCACTTTGTTGCCCCTTCAGCCTCAGGTGGGGTTCAAGCGTGTGATGTCGCTTCCCATGATATTTTATCAGGTTCACTGGAACGTACATACACACAACTTGAAGCAACAAGGACACGTCGGACACGAGCAAGGATACTGCGCGACTGTGAGAACACAAACAGCATGGATCCTCAGGCTACTGCGGTGTGTTACCTGACATATCCCTCCATGACACCCACCTAACAACACTATAGTATATACAGCCTCAGGGAGAATATAATTCCCCCCGTGTGAATTTGTTTCTCCTCAATTACTTTACTGACTAATTTTTTTTCCTAATCCCTTAACCATTCACACTAATTGTACATGTCAGCTCCCCACTTTCGTTCATTATAATTTTACAACCCACATAACTATGTAACATTTTGTATACCAGGTCTCCCCACTTCTTTCGATATAATCTTACAACCTGTGTAACTACGTAACATTTGTATGTTGGGTTTAGAACACCAATTGCGACTGGACCTTCGATGTTCGCAGAGGGGGATTGGTCCGATTGGGATACGGGCAGCTGAGGCGGCGGCCATCAAGTGATTTTCTGATTTTTCGAATTAAAATCCGACCTGACCAAGTTGACTTAAGAAATGAGCGCCCCTAATAATGGCCTCTCCCCGAGTATATAGATGCACCGGATTAGGTACAGCTCTATAATCTAATAACCAGGAGTTCAATTTCTTCCCCACTGATGCATCACACATTTGATTGTCAAATTGGTTTTCTTGAGAACTGTATGAGCACAATATGAAGAATACTTACACACCTTGGAATTCAACTGTGCCAGAGACCCAGCACCAAATTAGATTAATGTTGACAAGGCAATACCCATATCTTCACTCCAAACTGCACCGGTGAAGCGTATAGCAATGCCCACAGAGCTTGATGACAACCTGAACATCCATATGCCTAAAGTGTATCATTACTGTAGTGACTTTTCTCATTGATTCTTTAACAACAATATCAGCATCTCAAAGACTTGGTTCCCGGTGTAATTCTGGTGACTTTACAAAGGAGTGATGGGCAAGTCAGTTGCCAAAGGTCTCACTATTCTAGCCCCATACCGGGATACAGAGCCCTAAATAACCAGATTGGTGAAGTGCTAAAAGAGTCTTCTAATTCTTGCCTGAATCCGGGAGCAGAATCATGAATAGCCGGGAATCCAATCAGTGTCAGATTAGAGGTATCCTACAGCAAACCTGATGGATCCTGTAGGCCCGAGAATGGAGAGTGGTACACAAGTACATAGTTTCAGCTAAATTATGCCAGCTTGACAAATTTAGTAATATCAGCATGAGGACCTCCATCTTGGAGATGATGTGAAATATCATATTTGTGTTTCGTCTCTGGCAGATTGATGATGGGATGGAAGAACCAGTGACGGTGGGAACCCACAGATGGGTGTAAAAATGGCAAGCACTTTACAAGATCACTGCATCCCCACTCAACATGCCCCCACCCACAGTCACTCAAAATAGACTGGACAATGTGGTGATATGCCTGACTATGACCACAAATACCTTGCAACTCATCACAGATGGCATGAAAACTCCATTCTTAGGTGCTATAATCAACACAACTCAAGCTGTCCTGAAAAATATCCAGGTGAGTTTTGTAGAAGAAACTTGCATCAATGTGAAACTTGGCCACTTGCTAGACTGTTAGTAAACACAAAGATGACTGTGTTCAGCTTCTGGAGCAAGTCCACAAATTGCTGAATGCGATCATGATTCTTCACATCAAGTCAGATGCAGGTGGAGAAATGCCTATAGAATTGCTGGATCATGTTGGAAAATTCACAGAGTACTGTCCTTGTCTATTGACAATCCACTGTACATTAACCACTGAAACCAGGATCCTTCACAAAATCTACACTTTTGTAGAGGCCCAACAAAAGGGGAACAGAGTGAAAAGCTTCTTCCAGCAGGGTGAAATTAGTACACTACTGAAGGGCCAAGCTGGAATACAACAAAGCTTTGAGTTCTTTCAGGTTTGTTGTCAATTCTGTGTAGCAAACACTCATAGATACATATCTTTCATAGATTGAAGGAACCAGGGCTTTGCTGGACATTGCAGAGATGAAGAAAGATGCACAAAAGAGACACCAAGAAGTGCTTGACATGATTGAAAAACTCTCTGAAGCAACTGCTTCAGAAAGAGCATCCACAGTAAGTAATTCAACTGGAAGTGTCACCAGATGAGATATACACCTACTGTTTCATAGATAAGCGGACATTATTCTTGGTCATCCAATAGGTACAGTATCCATCTTCCCTACAAAGTCTTTGGATAATACTTATTCTGTGATTTTAAAGCTCTAACTCGATCTCAATGTTGCCATCAGAGCCAAAGATTTTCCATGGCCGAGAGTCAGAGCTTTCAGACATCCTTCACCTTTTTAACACTGGAATCCCAAGGATAGCAATTTTGGGTGCAGGCGGTATGGGAAAAACCTCCCTAGCAAGAGCTGTCTTGCACCACCCAGATATCACAGCCAAATATGTACAGAATAGGTTCTTTGTTGCTTGTGGCTCTGCAACAACTAAACTTGAACTGGTGAACCTTATTGGAGGCCATCTGGGACTGAAGCCTAGCAAGGATCTTACTCAATCTGTGCTACAGTATTTCTCAAACAATCCACAAAGTCTCTTGATTCTAGATGAACTTGAGAGCTTGTGGGAGCCAGCAAGTTCCCGTGGCAACATTGAAGAATTACTCTCACTGCTCGCAGGTGTGGAACATCTTGCACTGATGGCAAGTTAAATGATTTTTGAAGTAATACTCCCAACTTACCCAATCTCAGATTACCATGCGAGGAGTGGAGCGACCTGCCAAAGTCCTATGGACTAGACCTTTTTTGAGAGCCTTGCAACCATTGGATCAAGAGGCAGCTCATCTCACATTTGCTGATATTGCAGATAGTGGACACAACATGGAGGAGGTTGACCAAATCCTCTCTCTGACAGACAACATGCCACTTGCAATTAGTCTCCTTGCCCATTTGGCCGACACTGAAGGCTGCTCCACTGTTTTGTCCTGCTGGGACAAGGAAAAGACCTGTCTGATATCAGAAGGCTTTGACAAAAGATCCAACCTGGATATGTCCATTTCCCTGTCCTTATCAAGTCCTCGGATCAAATTGCTTCCTCATTCACAAGAACTTTTGAGCCTCTTGTCAATGCTTCCAGATAGTCTGGCAGATATAGATCTCATCCAAAGCAAACTACCACTTGAAAATATTCTTAAATGCAAAACAGCACTAAAATCTACTGCTCTGGCCTACAGTGACAAGCATAAAAGATTGAAGGTGCTGATGCCTATCCGAGAATACCTGCAACAACACCAGCCTCCTGGAGATCATCTTGTTGAGAGCCTCCTCAAATATTTTGAGGAGATGCTTGAACTTTACTACAACGAGTACCCTGCAACTTGGTCAAGTTCCAGTACAGTCCCCCAAATAAAATCAAATTACACAAACATCCAGAATGTGCTGCAATGGGGTTTAAAGCAGAAACAGCCAACCCTATCAAGGAGCATCTACTGTGTATGTTATTTGAGTCAGTTCAGCTGGTTCAACCTGCAAACACAGACTCCTTTGATGGGGCAAATCCAAGATCTCCTTCCCCAGCTCAATGATCATCGACTCAAGGCTTACTTTATGACTGAGCTATTCTACTTCTGGCAATCTTACCCAATCTCTGATCCTGAAGCTATGGCCTCCCAAGTTTTGGAGCACTTCAAGCACTTTGATGATCCAGATCTTAAATGTGTGCTCTATATTTAAACATTGTTGATGAGAACTAACACTAGACCTTCTAGGCAGACTCTATTGTGGAATGGCATATTATTATCAGGAATTCAAATTTGATCTTGTTGGAGCTGCCAATCTGTGCAAAAAAAACCATTTCCTTGGCAACTATAACTGGGAACAGCAAAAGACACAGTCAAGCACTATGTATGCTTGCATGGATCAACTTGCGGCTTGGGAAGTACTCTGTAGCCCAAATGCATGCATATGAAGCCCAAAAATTGGGAAGGGTTTTTGGGAGTTTTTATGGAGAAGCGGGAGCAGTCTATATACAAGCCCTGTGCTGGCGAGAGCTTGGCCACTACAAGAAAAGCCTCTCTTTGGGTATTATGGCACAGAGTCTCCTTGCTCTGTGTGACATGTCTGGTAGTCAGCTCAATCTCGCCATCATGAACCTCCAGGCCACAATCCACAAGTGTAAATCAGAATATAATGAGGCCAGGGAAATTAATACCAAGATACTTGAGATTTCTGTGGACCGAGATGCCCAGGGCCATGCTCTTGCATTGCTGAATATTTCTGAAATTGAGGTGGTGATAGGTGTTCCAAAACATGATGTACAAGGGACTATTAATCGTGCTCGGTCAATATTCACTACTATGAGTCGCAAATCATTCATAATCTTCTGTGATATGGTGCTTGCAGATCTGCATCTCAGGGAACAGGACCTACTGGCAGCAAAGAGGATTTTTGAAAGGTCTTTGAAATTAGCCCCAGAAAGCAATGAAATCAAGTTGTTCTGTTTTGAACGATTGGCCAATATCAACTCTTGGGGTGCAGACGAATCAATATTGGGCTGGGCAACCATACTTCTTGTACATTCTCTCAAGTTGAAAGCAAAGCTGCAAGTCTATAAAGGCCTGCAGTTCTTTGGAGACATGTTCCTCATACAAGGGGACAAGGACACTGCTATGAGCTTGTTCACTGTTGCCCTTGTGGGGTTCACCTATATGGATATCCACCAGAGCAAAGCAGAATGTATGTGCAGACTGGGTGACATATTTTATGAGTATAGTGATATGCTGAAAGCAAGAGAACTTTGGGAAACAGCAAGATTGCTTTTTGAGCAGTCATCTCAGGCAAAGGAGGTTCAATGTCTTGATGAAAGGCCTGCTTGTGTTGGCAGTGATGTTCTAGAACACTACCAAGAGAACATAGGCCGTCTGGTGGGACACAATGGCCCTTACCAGAATCCTTCCTCCACCACAGATGAGGAGCAGGTGGATTTGGGTGATGTCTTGGTAAGCAAGTAGTATGAGCTTCCACAACTTGATGTAAAGTTCATAGCTCCGGAAGCAGTCTGAGTACCTGCTTCAAAATGGCAATCCTATTTATTTATATGTACTTGACAAGCAGCTGGTTATTGAGTATAGTGTTGCTGCGACTCATAAAGTCGAGTCGCGACTTTTTAAGTCGACTTAATATCTGTTTTGACTTGACTTGACTTGACTTGGTCACAGTCAAGTCACTCGAAGTCACTCAAGTCAACTCAAGTCAGCCAAGTCAATTGTTTTTCAATATATACCGTAAACCAGTCAGTAGCATAATGTACATAGATCCAAGTCAATAAACAGCATTCAAAGTATCAAAGCTGCATATACTAGTATCAATCAACATCTTCCTCTGGCATTTCGGTGTATACAGTGGCTGTCAACTCAGAACTATCTGCAATCTCCTGCCAAATAGCATCTATCTGTTCGTCAGCAGCAGATGCCAATATGCGAAGCCAGTCTTCCTCGTCATCCGGAACTCCAGGTGACTGCCATTCAGACATGAAGTTGAGCCTGGCTTTCTTGTAGTTGAACTTGAGCATCTGAAGGGCTTCCATCAGCACAGCATTGGTATGGTTGCGGCGTTTGGTATCAGTCTCAGCTGACGAGGAAAACACTCTCTCTGAAGGCACAGAAGTGGCTTGGATAGGAACGTAATCAGCAAAGAGACGGAATATTCTGGGCCATGTCATCCTTTTATGATTCTAAAAAAATGAGTGTGAGTTACTTGTCTGAGACAGCCGGAAAATTAGACTGCAGACCATCCAATATCCGATCATGTCTGTTGACTTCCTTGGGGGTCGATCACTGCTCATATAGTGGTTCACCCCGTTCTCAAGAGACTGGCTTCCTGAGGTCAAATCACCAGTCATGGAAGTGAAATCGAGCGACCGGCCAACATTACGATAACACTTTGCTGCCTGTGTTATTCCAGTGAGAGCCACAGTTGAGTGGGATCGGGAATGTGATCGGGATGGGGGGCAAGAATCAGAGCCGGATCCACTGACACCAGGAGAGTCAGAACAAGGACCCTGGGTGTCGCTATTGATGTCATAAGATCTAAGCTTGGGAAAGGTTTAATAAGGTGCAGAGTTCTCAAGGAATTGACAGACCTTTTCCATAATTAGTTTCTTTGCATTGTCCTGTTCTTGGACTGTCCCAGTTCATGTGAATCCATTCAAAACGAACTGATGGGTTGATGACTGGAGGAATTTAAACTCTAGCAAGCACATGGCTATGCTAAATAAAATGATGAAGTGGACTCACACATTGCAATGATGTACGCATTGGTGTCCCCCATTTTATCATAATACTTGTCTGCAATTGCAAGGCCGGGTTGAATGAACTTGTCAATGTTCTCAGCTTGCAAGTCGCGATCAGCAAGCATAGATTTCCATGAAGCTATGAAGAGTGTCATTTTGGTCGCTTTCTAGGGCCTGTGAATTTCACCTGTGATGGATGGGATTTGCACTCCGAGGTTGACTCCAATGAGCTGCCCGATCTCATTGACTTTGATATGTAGTCAATAAATAGCCACAATTTCCATGATGTTTGGCGGTTTACATATCTTAAGAGAAATTGTTGCACTTCTATGGCTTCTTTAATTTAGGCTGGTCACTTGCGCAGTTCTGGTGGCCGGTGGCCAAAAAGCACTGGCTTTATGATTTTGTTTGTTTGTTTGTTTGCTCATGTCCGAAATGGCTGGTACCCAGCTCAGAACTGCCAGCTATTTTTCCTGTAAGTAATTTCTATGGCTTCTTTACCATTTAGGATAGTCACTTGCTTGATTTGTGGGCAGTTCTGGTGGCCGGTGGCTGAAAGACACTGGCTTTACGATTGTGTTTGTTTAAGTTTGCCTCATGTCTGAAATGGCTGGTACCCAGCTCAGAACTATCAGCCATTTTTTCTGAAAGTGATTTCATTTACCATTTAGGCTAGTCACTTGCTTGATTTTGGGCAGTTCTGGTGGCCGGTGGCTGAAAGGCACTAGCTTTACAATTGTGTTTGTTTAAGTTTCTCTCATGGCCGAAATGGCTGGTACTCAGCTCAGAACTGCCAGCCAATTTTTCTGTAAGTAACTTCTATGACTTTTTTACCATTCAGGCTAGTCCCTTGCTTGATTTTTGGGCAGTTCTGGTGGCCGGTGGCTGAAAAGCACTGGCTTTGCAATTGTGTCTGCTTAAGTTGGCCCAATGACCGAAATGGCTGATACCCTTAACTGCCAGTTATTTTCTTCTGTAGGTAATTTTTCTCATTGAACACACTTTTTTTTGGCTTAAACCGGTTTAAACCTGATAGTTTAAACCGCAGCTTAGCTTGAACCAGCTTAAACCACCATTAAACCTGGTCCAAACAGTTTAAACCATTCTCCGCTTTTAAACCTGTGGGGTGGTCTAAACCACCTACAACATTGAAAATGTGGTGGTTAAATCTCAAACCACCCTGTTGCTCACCAGTTGATGCCACAGCTGTCCCTTGTGCAATCCATTGTCATTCCAGGCCCCAGTATTTGATTAGTGAGTGGTGGTGCATTATAGACACAAGCGGCATGCCCCGTGGCTTATCAATTGATAAGCCACAGTGGCTTATTGGTGGCTTATGGCTGGCAGCTGGGCAGCTGTCAGCTGGCTTATTGGAGTCTGCCGGGGGTCTAGAGCCTACAAAGACAAAATCCAGCTCACAGCCACCGGTAAGCCGCGTGTAAGCCGTCAATAAGCCACTGTGGCTCATTTTTTCATAAGTCACGGGGCATGCCGCTTGTGAGAGGATAGATGTGGTTGTGGTGGACTGCTGGCATAGATGAGAAAGCGAAACAGGGTTGATCTGGACTGGCAAAATCTGCACACACTCTGCTGTGTTGATCACTAGTAGATCCACTAAGTACCATACTGACAGTCACCAAGCTTTCAAACCAAGCTCAAAGGCCAAGATCCAGTTCATTCTATAGAAGGGAAAAGTATTGCTATGATTTTCACTTTTATTACTCAACTCAAGTCTACTTGAGTGACTTCAAGTTGACTTGTGTTGGCTTCGCAAGTCGAATCAAGTCAACTTGTGACTTGACTTGACTTGGCTCAAGTCGACCTCGCCAAGTCGACTTGGAGGCCTTTCAAGTCAAGTCGCAGCAACACTAATTGAGTACCATCCCCCAGCATGTGGGTCCCAAATAGGCAAGAGGGATTTCGACTCTTTACATTCTCCCTTATTGGCAGTGTAACCACAAACTGAAGAGTCCAAGAATACACATCACGATGGCAGTGGTGATCCATCAACTGCAGATTCATATACACTCAAGAAAGGAATGATGATGTAACATCAAGATGGTAGACTCGGTAGTGATGCACCGGTCACAAATGTGCACACACATTCCAAAGGTAGTAGTGCTGCAGGATTAGGGATGATGATGATGTGGTAGTACTGCTGCTGCATGTATGGATGTCCCAAGAAATGGTGAGGATGAAATGCATGACGGTATAACAGCAGTGAGTGAAGGACATTGTGGGAGGGTATGGTGAATGGTGATTTGGCGACAATACACATACACAAGCAGACTGGTGGTGGTGAGGATATGATGATTCCTGCAGCGGGTGCAACAATGGGATGAGGATGAACCAACAGTGCTAATGCACCCACGTGCACGTACATATGAACACATCCATCCATGCAAATAACCTCAACCCCCAGACAGTGTCTATCATGAACGGACACTTCCCCATGACCATGTTCACCTCAACCATAATATTGATCCCCAGGCACCACACATTATGAATATGTGGAGCAACAGGAATACTTGAAAATTTTACGATCACAGTGCAATAATGAGCTTTGTTGACTTGTTCAGTCCAACAAAAGCATTCTGTATCCTTGCAACTCATCCTTGCACTGTTCAGAGTTGCGGAGAGGTTCATTCCCTGAATCATTATCCTCCAACTCTTGAAGCAAGCACTGGCCACTCCTGTCACTGTGGTACAGTGAGTCCACACTAGTCTGTTGTTAAGTGGTGGGGTCCGATCAGGGTAAGAGCTTGTTATATAATATGCACAGCCACATTGTTATGAACCTCCAACTGCGGCAACCATGAGCATTTTGTGCACATTTAAACCACTCAAAAGGACTCAGTTGCTGTTCAAAACCCTTCTGGAATTTATTTGGCTTTTTAGAGCACTGTTCAAGACTCGGTACTTCCACAGAGTGCACAGTCACGTGGGATATTTGTTCACTTCTACCACTTCCGTTCTGCATGGTATAAAAGGTTTTGACCACATAGAAACATTCAAAGTACTTCCATGGATGTATCTACGCAAAAATCTAGTTAGAATATTGATTCTGTAGGCATAAAACATCGAAAAGCGGTGGCATGGCTGTGCAGATTATGTAACAAGATTTTACCTTGATCGGAGCCCCGCACTTGATAACAGACTTCAATACAATGAGGTACGAGTTCAGATTGTATTGAAGTGTCTGTCTGCAAGAGACTGAGTCCACACCGCAATCTGCTCGTGTGAACTCCGCCTTGTACTTGCCCTCTCCTGGAGTGAGTTAGGGACCATTTTTTACATGTTTAGCGGTAGGTGCTGGCTGAAATTTAAATCCGCAGCTGTTGTGGCACTTTTAGCCCTCCCGATAAATCCAGCGGCGGTTCCATGAATGGTGAATGGATGGAGTCCCTAATTCTGTGAATGAGCTGTTAACCGGTGAATAAAATGCAATATTTCAATACATTTGTACGGCTACATGAATACAGGCTGTTTCACCATATTCACCGCAGTTCATCCGAACCATACCGACAACCCCAATCATTGACTCGCATTCACCATGTGAACTCCCATTCACCAATCAGCTTGTTAACCTGCATTCACCGAATCGACCGTTCACCGTGTTAACCCGCTCACCGATTCACGCGTGAACGCACATGCACAGATTCACCGCGCCAATAGGCGGCAACTCGATTCATTTATTCACTGGGTTAACAGAAGTCCTGTAGTGACCAGTGTCACACGTTCCAATCTCAAGTCAAGGCGGTTCAGTGCGGGTTACGGTCACGCAAACAAAAAAAAGCAATTACATACCGGAGTCGCCTCTGAGACTATCGCCAGAAAACACGTACCAGACGCCGCCCTTGTTCTCACGTACTTCCACCCGGTGCCACTACGGAACAGATCGACTATCGGCTGCAAATTGGCAATGCCTCTCAGCCCTGTTTTGATAACTGTGAGTCAATTAAATTCCCACCAAGAAAAAGTACGTACCCGTCTTGAAACTGCTTTAACATGCTAATTGGCAGCGATTTCCTGCTGGAAGCCTTGACGGATCGGGGATGATGTACGTGGCAGGCAGGCGGCCACTGTGCTAAAGGGTGACCACAGTCTTCCGGCCACCGCAGTTACACTGCAGTGGCGGTTATGTGGTCCGGTCCGTAGTCGTAGACAAAGAGCCTGAAACACTCGGAGGGCTCAATGAGCAGGGGAACAAAGAGGCAGATGATGGCAAGAGGCAAGAAGTCTTTCACACGCTAATCAAGATCAAAATGATCGACCGTCTTCATCATTCAGTGTCAATCAGTGGCTGTACTCATTGCTTCTCTCTCTTTCACCACCACCACGTTGAGTCGCCAGGCCCTGCCAGCCCCTTGTTTCCGTCCCGTGGCTATAAAATCAGTGCTACATCCTCGCTAACTATCAGGCTTATTTGCTCACCCCCGGCCGAGTTCTTTATCGGTGGCAATTCTGTCCTGCCACCGGAGTTGTGTCGTCCATCCTTGGGTGCTCAAACTTCCTGGTGGCAAATGTACTGGGTGGCATATCTTCAACGCGGAAGAATGGGTCATGGGGGAAAGGTCTGGGTGAACTCGTGAACTCTTTGGTCGGGTTAACACTGGTGAATTTTGGGGTTCAGTTGAGTGAATGCGGTGAATTGGTGAGCTGGGCGTATCCGGGTGAATAGTGTGAACAGCTGACAGGTGAATCGGTGAATCGGCGAATTCCGGTGCATAGGGTGAATTGTTGAACTTGGGAGTACAAGTCCGCGGGTTGCGGTGAATTCGGTGAATGCTTGATTGGTGGTATATTCACATTGTAGTGTTACCGTACAATTTTTGAGAAACATTATATTCCAATTCACGCGTTAACAGCCCATTCACAAAAATATGGACTCCATCCATTCACCATTCACAGATCGTGAGCAGGTGACAGCCTCCTGGCTCAGTCTTACTAGCATTCTTCAACCACTGGAGACTATCGCATATCACAATCGAGTTGAACTTTCGAGCCCCATCGAGCTGTCTCGGACCCGGCTCTTCAATGTTGCCTCGTTCCCGCCTCTTTACTTCGCCTCGCCTCCGACTCTGCTGCCTCCTCCGAAAAACATTCCTCGGCAATTTTCTGTCCATTCCTGCGATTACTGTGCAGCTCCTATCACAATGAGGCTGGAGCTCCATATGTTCGAGGTCTCTACTCTGACTCTGTTGCTCTTTTCTTCTTTCCTTTTCTTCCCCAATGCTGCGGCCCGTGTCGCTTCACTCCCTCCGCCACACAGCCTGTCTTTCCTGGAACCGCGTCTTCTTTCGTGTCCGCGGAGCAAGATTATTTGCTTCAAAGGGGGGTGTGATAGAGCAAGTCGAGTCATGTTCAACAACTCCTTTTTTTGCTCCGATAACAGCCCATATTATTACGGACATTTCGGCTGAAGGATTCTGCTGCCTTACATTTCATTCCAAGCGCGCTGTAAATACCACAATGGGATTTGTCTGTGCCGATGTCGTCCACCCGTCTGGCTGCGCTCCACTCCTTCCGGCTAGCCCATCCAGAACGGCCGTTTTTTCTCTCCCAAGCTACAGAGCTCATCTCAACACACCGATTTGTTGCTGTTTTTCTCCGTTCTGAGATTGTATTACTGCGCTCACCGCATGGCCGACATTTTTTTATCGCGAGTCATTCCGCGAGTCGACGTTCACTAATCTGTACGGCGGGAAGCAACCCTAGATGTCAAAAGGAAAAACCGCCCGATCAAAACCGGGCGAGCAGTTCGAATATAGGTCACCGCCTTCACTCGTTATTTTCTCCATCTGCAGGGCATTATGGTGTCGAAATATTTTTCTGGTTTCAATCCGCCGGTTGAGATTCGGGCATCTCGCAGATATCAACTGGACCGCTGCGACACCGATCGGCTGTAGATTTCCACCAATGGTCGACTCAGTTCGAGGAAGGCCGGCCGAAATAGCTCGCTGCCTCCACTCGTGGTGTTGACCCCAAACTCCATTGCGGCCCTGAAATTTTTATCTAGGGTCAACGGATTTCAATCGCCGGGTTGAGATTCGGCCATCTCGGAGATATCGTGTTTTGTTCAACTGCAGCTGTGTACGTGCGGTATTTCGTTTACCGGGCGCGAACCGCGATACTGACGCCCGACCCGATTTAATCCACATCTAAATTCCGTCGTGTTGTTCAAGATGCCCGGTTTCAAGCTCTCGCTGCTGTGACGCTATAACTTGTTCAACAACACCCTAGACGCTCACGCCGACGGTGAAATGCCCAGGTATATCGTGGTCTGGTGCGCGCCTATCTGTTGATAACTTTATTGACTCTTTGTGAACAAGGTTTATCACCACTCTTCATTTTTGAACCACGCAAATATACGTACGGATGTGCACATTGGGTTAAACTTCCACATTGTGGGCTCCATTCCGGAGTGGCACTTCCTCATTTCACCCGAATGCCATTCCCTTGGAGGTATGTATCTGGACCCTTTCTTGCGCAGACAAACGCGCTGTATCCCACAGCTCCAAGTCCGCCACCCAATTATCTCAGGCCATCCGATTTCCGCGGACTCTGGGCAGAGGAACTACTGCATACTTATCCGTTCTCCATCTGTAAATCCCCAATCTGCCCCACGATATAGCGAAAAGGAGGTGGTTGAAAAAAAGGAAAGTAACGATCTACGGTGAGCTGTAGTATCCAGTGATGACATACTGCACCTTTTTGCCGAATTAAACATTTCCTCAGATATCTTTATACAGTTCTCTGCATCCGTTTCTAAAACAATAAAATAAGCGCTGTCCTCAATTAAGGGATCTCTCTCGAAATACTCCATCCGTCACGATGACTCGGGACTAACCTCCAGACTATGGCTTTCCCCAAGCTGTTAGGTCCGTAGCAATGGATCTGCTCTCTAACCTCAGCCGCCCGGACGGGGGTACGTCCATCGATATACTGCTTCACATATAAATTGACAGTCGAACTTACCATGGATTCATTCACCACCCACTGTCTTCGCCTTCTCCTCAGTATTCGCCACCACTTGTACCAATGTCTCGTACGTCTTCTCGGGAATCTCTCCCGACGGATTCCATACTAAGGCATCAAAAGCAGAACACTATAGAACTGATTTGAATAACGTGGCGCAACGGTGGGGATATGTTGTCTCGTACGAAGCGTCGTGGAGCGGATCCCAGCACAGACCGCGATGGATGTCCACCGTTTACTGTGAGTGATTATGGCTGTACTTCTATCCCATATCCCTTGCTTCAAACTCGTGTCTCTCGTGTCGGCACTTTCTTCTGATCACATCTTCAGTGAATAATATCGAATACGGCCGTGGTATCGGGGGATCCAGCGGGTCTGCCAGAGAAAAGGCGGCAAAGAACGCGCTGGTGGCTCTCGGAGTTCTGCGGGTCTAGACTTGACGACCCCGAATTGCCTATGTTCAAACAAACTATCCCAGTTCTCCACCTACCACCCGATAATTCTTCTCTTTCCTCCATAGAATTCGTCACTTTGCTCCCCAAATCTACCACCTTCCTCTAGATCTCCTTCTCTTTTTTCTCTCCCGTTTATAGAATTTTTTCCCTTATGCTCCCCAATCCTACAAGCTTTCTCGATAATACCTATGTACCATTATCATTGTGATGCGGGTGCAGACCTGCATCATTATAATATATGTGTGTGCCCTCCCCTCCCCCACGACCCTTAGGTTGCGATACAAGAAGAAAAGGAATCTCCGTGTGCACACCCATTATTCTAATACCAAACCCGAAGAGTTCAACTCTACGGGGCCACAACATTGGCAGCAAGTTATCGCCGTGAATGGGTCTCATTGTTTTTCGCAATGTTGACTCCACCACGGAAGTAGCCGCTCTCCTCCGCCAATCTTCGAGTGTTTTGCTAGACGACTCAACCCCATGACGAAGGACAGATTCTTGAATAGAATACTGTAAGATTTTTCAATTCGTCGGTCACGGGTCACGCACCCTGCCTGTCGGGACGAAATTGGAACTTCGTCACTGGTCACGGTGGTCTAAGCGTGCTATTAATAATTCAACACAATTTCCTCCGGAAACTACCTCGGAAAACAACTTCTGAGAGCCAAAATTGAACATATAAAACCTTGGGTGTAATAAATCAGTTCTTGACTTTGCAGTGTGTTTCCAATACTTAACAACGAACTTACAGTCGCCGCGGCAGCAATTCGGCGGGGTGTCGAAATTTTCATCTGTGTCACGGTCCCGCGGCGTGTCTGTCGAAGGTCGAAAAGAACTTTGGGTCGCGCGTCACACCCCCTGTCGGAGTGTGAATTCTCTCAGCTTTGGAAGGTCTACATGGATTAAAGAATATGTACAATAATCAGAGCTTGTGCACGTCCTGGATGCTCAGCCACTGGTGACCCGGTCACAACGCATTCGCACTGCCCGCCGCACTACTTCCCGTTCCTTCAACTTTCTTCAGTCCATCCCAGCTCGTACTTCCTGCACCCGCGTCCATGAAAATCTGCAACGCAGTCTGGAATTCACCCGTCTCCCCCGTCAAACGGTCGACGTGATCGACAGACGTCCCGAATAGCGGGGCAAGGTCGTTCAAAGTGGACCGTGCGCCCTCCAGCAGGATGCGGTCCTCCAGCTCAGAGGGAGGAGCGGTTGTGAGGATGTGCGCGACAAAACCTGGTTTCCGCCGTTAAAAACAATCACAGGGCCCAAAATCGACTATGCACACACCATCGAATGGGATATGAATGAGAAGTATTCTAACCTGCAAGCGCACTCTTCGCTCCAAGGGGACCCTCGGTCTCTGTGTAACCATCGGTTGGGGGTCCGTAACGGAGGGCACAAACAGTTTGACTGCTGCGAGCTTCGCAGCGTTCACCAGTGGTTTCTGTGTCCCAGACGCCAGCGTAGTGATTGTTGAGAGTACAACGTCGACCTCGTGCTCGAGCTCCTTGAACACCGTAGCGACTGCTGCCGCGTCGCGAAGTCAACGTAGACGGCCTGAACGCTGGACGACATAGTTTTGGCGGCGGCGCCAGGCCGCGACAATAAAATAACTCGAACATTCTTGGCAGAGAGCGTTGACGATGGGCAAACCCACCGTCCCGCCTCCAACGACAGCGAAAGACTTGTATGCGGACGATTCGAATGATTTGGTGAGGTGTGTTTCTTGTCCTTTTGTCTGAGTGGCCAGCCTCTATATATCCTACCCCGATCGACAGACAACCGATACTTCAAATGGGGTTCACTCAGAAATGTTAGTATCGTATTACCGACATTTGGCCAAGAACTTGGTAATAATTACCGAATCCAAATGACAAGGAGTTGAATCACCGTTTCGGTAAGACGCAAAAGCTCAAAACGGCATCCTAGTGATCGATCGAACACTGTTGAAAACAACAAACAGCTCATTCCTTTCCTTCGATTTTTTGAACTTCAGGAACCAGACTGGACTTGACAATGCATTCAGAATTGACTATTGACGTCTGACTTGGGTCTCTGCGTATGTTAAAAGTTTGGTTGCATTCAAGCTAACATGACAAGTAGACTAGGCTAAGTGTCGCCTTGTGAATTCAAGTGGTCGGCTAGTCTCTCGTAGACAGACACTACAAACGGTTGAACCTCGTTCCTCGGTAGTTTGTAGTGGTTGGCTCGGATACGGAGGGTGCGGAGCTGTGCCGGTGGTTGTGCATCAGGAAGGACGCTGGATGAAGAAGAATTGATTTTGGGCCAAGGGACGGAAAGTAAGGGGGAAAGATATCTCCAACGTCCAGGTCAGATAGAATGAGCTCCAACGACTCAAGAGATCGAGAGCAGATAGCTATCATAGCGCTAAGGTTTATGGGTGGCCGAAGTAATCCAACAGAGAAAGACCGGATTGTCGAGATGTGGGCATATACATGGAGGCTTGGAGCGGCTGCAGATCCCGACGTGGGCTCCATTCTCATGCGTCAATTCCAATAAATACTTCCAACTGGTAGCAGATGGGATAAAGGTACAGGGTTGATAATCATGATCACAGGTCAAGAGCACGCCAAGAGGACTCAGGAGTCGGGCGGCATTGTATGATCCTTCGTACGAGGGGAAGCAGATGCAGCCTTTCCTTATAATTCGACTGGAGTTTCTTCAACGAGATCGTAACTGTGCTAGTTATTAATAAGAACGTTAATAAAGTCCAAGAGACAGTTTGCGAGACAAACGTAGGTGTGGACTCGAAGTTTCGCACAGACGCGACATGGCGTGAAAGAGAAATTGCACGAACACAGTCGTTAAACCAATCAACCAACGAGATATCAGGGGTGTTGAGAGCTCCCAAAAATGTTGATTCACAACCGTGTCGAGGTACACGTAGGGTCCAACCAAGATCAGCGAGGCGGATGTCGAAAACGGGCAGAAGAAGCAGGTAGGGACTATTTCCCTTCAATATGAGTATCTACAAATGTAATCGCGCACAAAAGACGCGTATCAACGCTCAGAAAAGACGCGAAAGTGGGATTTTTGAGATGCTATCGCGTGGAGAGGGCAAGCACCAGCATGTGGCTGCGCCGATCTGATGCAAATCTGCCAGCTCCGCATCTCAGGCTTGTTCTTGCCTCCCACCTGAGCAGCTCGCGAGCGAGGAGGCTGAGGAGCGCGTTCGTCCGACGACTGTCTTTCACACCCTGCTCCCGATTATCAACTCTGATGTCCCAGCAATTTCGAGTGACTGTGACAGAATATCCACAATGGCGGGCTCTGCCGCCACATGCCGCCATCGAACACTGCCCAGTTCTGCTAGACCGGTTACCGGTCTACAGTTCTGCGACTTTCTGCCGGGATGTAGTAGTAACTCGATGTACGGCGTCCTCCTCATTGAAGTCTGATCAGGTTCCCCAGTCGCGGTGCTGGTGATGAGCCGGCATGAACCGGTCTCCATGTCTCCGCCAGTGTACACTGTATCAGCGCTAGCGCAGCTGGGAAATCGCAGGCTCGTTGGCATGATGAGCTTTTTCGACAAGTGCTTCAACGACCGGAGCGCTTGAAGCGCTTTATACCCGGGACTGTGCAGGTAAACGCCTATGTATTCGTCCGGGTGATGCGCGCGAAACTCGTCGAGATGGGTGCCCGCGGGTGATGCAGGCGGTGGGGCTCGCAACTCGTTAGGCGGGCGACAGATCCGCTCGACGTCTAACCTCCGCCAACACCACACCTTCACCTGGAGACATCGGCCCCGCCGCATCGAGCAGCTCCTGCCTCCCTTTCGCGCCCCGGCGACTACTACAGCTTGCCGTGCTATGTCGGCCTGCTCCCGAGGGAGTCCATCGCGCCCCACGCGAGGCCTGGTCTCGAGACGTCCCGCCAACGCATGACCCCGCAGATTGCTCCACGACGTGCGCGGAGCGAGCTACGGATACGGAGGACGGAGGACGGAGGACGGAGGACGGAGGACGGACGGCGTGGGAATGTTGCGCTCCCGACGCTGTAGGACTGTAGGACGAGGAACGGGGCGGGTGCCGTGGCTGGGAGGGAGGGACGGGGGGCGGAATGCACGACCGAGGAGACGGGTCGCTGAGCGGGGTAAGAGGAGCGGAGCAGGGAAGTGGGAGTGGGAGGCGCGCGCCGAGGACGAAGCAACGCTCGAGTACTGCGCTGCGACCGAATGGGCGACTCGTGCTCCCTCATCCAAGGCGGTACCGGTCGTCGATGAGGAGGGAGACGTGCGTCGTAGATGTGCTGAGTCTGAGCTTGGGGATGTAAGTGAGCGGGGTGAAGGAGCGGAAGGGAACGTAGCACATACGATCCTGTATACCCCGTGGTATCGCGGGCCTCGAGCATGCGCGCGCCGTGTACTAAGTATAGTATGGCATCTGGCATCTTGCCCTTCAGCTCATCATTTACGAATCGCACGGCGCCGGATGCGTCCTCCATACATCCGCGGGCAGATGATACCCCTGCGACTGGGACTTGGAATCGTAGCCGTCTGGGATCTGTACCCCGCCCCCACTCCCCACTGCCTCGACCCTAAGTCCGGTTCTGACTTGAAGACGATCGCGATCGCGGACGAACGAGCGTGCGCGTGCCCTGTATATCCAGCGTGCCCTATATATCCAGCCCCGTCGCAGCTTCGGGACCTCCGTTCGGTAAAGCGGGATAGTATTTGAGGTCGCGGAGCGGTGGTGGGAAGGAAGGAGGAAGAGGGAGGGGGAAACGAGCCTTTCTCTCCCTCCCGGCAAGGAAGATTTCACAGGTCCCGGTCGGCGAAGTAAGTCCGCAGACGTGTATGCGACCTTTTCGCATGCAGCTCTTGAGTATGCAGACCATCGATTACTCAGCCACTGGGCACGAATGGACTCGATAGATGCAGGACTCACGCTCACGCACCAGGCGGCGTCAGAGGTCCATGGGCGAAGGTGGGTTCCATGAGCGATAATGGGTATGTATCTGCGCGCTCCACGCCCCACTCAGAAAACGTGCTACATGCATGTCCGGACCTGCGGCTTCGAAATCCGAAGAGCTGTGCCGTTGTGCACGCCGCGCCGCTGTAGGACAGATTTGACTTGACGGACTCGCGGGGGATGCTGAGCCCGCGCCATTGGGCAGCGGCGGCGGTGCTGCTGTGCGCGGCGTGTGTATGTGCGCCGTCCGCCGTCCGCTACGCTAGGTGTGGCTTGATAGAGGTGTGTCTTGATAGTGCTAGAGGTCCGAGTGGCGGCTGGGGGCGGTAGCGGGGACTATATGTTTCTGGGCTCCTCATCCATCTTCAGCCTGAGAGTAGGTCAAAGTGGAAGGCTCATGCACAAGCACAACAGAACGAGGATCGAGACACTCCCGGTGGTTCACCCTCCGGACGTCTTGTGGGGTGAGCTCGGGACGTTGGCAAGCCATCCGGATGGCGAAAGCATGGCATTGAGTCATGCCTGCAGAGATGAGTAGGGTTAGGGTTAGAGAAGATCGGGCTGGAAAGTTGCCGCGTACTCGATGTATACGATGGACGTCTTGAGGATGAAGCAGGAAGCACGCTGGCGTACCTACACGTGCGCTCCTATGAATTTCTTCTCCTCGGGCTAGTCTCCGGTCGGCTGGAGTCGAGATGTGTGTCGGTGTGGTCAGACTCAGCGCAGCCGAAAAAAAATGGCAATAGAGAGGAGGAGCGGCGAAGGGCCTGGCAGATGGGCCAGGTGTCTTCGAGACGAGCCACCAAACAGGTTCCTATATAACTACAACGGAGCTTAGGGTGAGATAAGGAACGAAGGTCGGAGGCATACGCACTGGATGGACCGATGTTGAGTACCGGTCGGGAATGCAGGGTTGCCAGGCTGAGGTTGCGGTTGAGGCACAGAGTTCATCCTCGTTGGGTAGTCGCCCAGGGGGGGGTGAGCCATCGGAGGATGGAATGGTCCCCAACTGAAGCGCAATTTACTAGGCATGTCGTCTCGGACGTCGCTCGCGATTCAGACACTAGTCAGACACGAGACCAGAGCTTTTTAAGTTTTATGCAGGACCATTGAGCTCATGGAGCAGCTCGACCAGACCACACCGGAGTCCACAAAAATGGCAAATGCAGTTGGCTGCAGTTGGGTTTTAGAAGCAAGCAGACATCAACAGAGTGCACCGCCACACCCCGTTTGATTCCAGTCAGACAAATGTTGTTTCGAGGGCTGGATGCGATGTGCGTCGTACATATCGAGAAACGAATGTCGATCGGACCGTCTCCGTTGGCCGCGTCTAAAAAATACGACATCGCATGTAAGGGTAGCATTAATATTTCAGGCGCTACGCCATACATATGTATTCTCCGGGGCACGGAACCAAAAACGAATTCTGTGAGCTATGCAATGCTCAAGTGCGAGTCCAAATATATTGGCCACATAGTGGTAACTGTTAACCTGCCAATGATCAGATGGTCGGGGGGTCACCGTGGGTGTAATTTAGCGCTGGTGACCGGTCGCCTGTGTCCCAACCCCACAATCTTCCGTCGCAGCCCAGGTGTGCCACATTATCTGTTCTCGTTTGAGCATCTTAATCCCGCTCTCTCGAGACTCGGGCGCCTTCGCACATATAACTCCGAAATTCAGATGTCACCCGTGAAGTTCGATACAAAAGATTCTGGCACCTGAAGATCGCCTGGAACCGAGGAGCTTTACATAAATTCTCGGACGAACTGTCGCAGCATTTACCGCATGAGGCTACTACGCGCGAAGGATGACGGATGTTTGTCGTTGTCCCTTTGCTTGCGTGCACCTCCCCTATACTCCGAGCTTTCACCTTCCTCCACATCTAGCCTCTAGCTTCGGTCACTCGTTTCCTGGTCGCTTTCGCCCTCGGGGATCATGACGGACGATCTGTCTACTTCAAGTTGGCTGCCGCGTGTCGGCTTGCCACCGAGGTGACCGTACCGTACCCCACAGGCTCTCGATATGCGTTGGGGCGATATATCGTGCAGGCCCTATTGTCGGTGCGTTCTGGACTATTCCTAGGCTCCTCTGGTTCCTAGGTGAGCATCCATATAAGTCGCCGACATTCCGAAGTTAGCACTGACCTGCTCCAGGTGGACGTCTCCCTTCGCTCTTCGGAGCGCTCGTTGTTGCGGGGGCCTCGTCGAGGAGCGATATCGCACGAATACGATACTGCTCGGGTCATGACTGGCTCCCTCTTAGCTTGTTCTTATCACAATTCCAAACCGCGTGCACAAAAATCAAGACCCATTCTCTGCCGCTGGCCCCTCTATCTCGAAAGGGTCGATTCCGTGGCCTGTCTGGAACCTCGTGTTGCGGGCGTGGACTACTTCTAGATGCTCGGGGATGCTGAGCCGCTCTCCCGTTCCGGCTATCTGGGTGCGGTATGCGCACGACCGACGATATCGGCCCGGAGCTTGAAATAGATTGCGAATATTGCGCGCTGCTCCAGGAACTTGAACAATGCATATAAACACGCCCACCGAGACGCATAATCTCTCTTGGTTCTCCCTCCCTGGCAGGTCGTACGCTATGTCGTACGCTATGTCGCACGCCATGTCGACCTGTAACGCGTTCCGACAAAGCGCTACCATTACCCTTGGGGATATTGCACGCTGCTCGGGGCACTTCAACATCGCTTATAGACACGCGACTGAACTCGCACGTACTCGTGGTCCTCCCTCCTCGGCAAGTCGTGCGCTTGGTCAGGTCTTGTCGCCCAACATGTCGACGCGTTACGCGTTCCTTGCACTCAAGACAAAGCGTCATTCTACCTTTGCTGCCTTGTGCTCCCCGTCTATCAGAAAACGTTCCCAATGTGCTGCCTGCTCCTCAATCATCGTCCCCCTATTCATTTCTCGTCTGGTCTGCAAAAATAACTGTTCTTCGCGATCACGTGGTATATCCGCGGATACGACTTAACTCCGGCGCAGCGAAGATGTAGTTGTGTGGCAAAGACCTTGTGCTTGTGTGGCCAAGACCTTGCGATTTGTGTACGAGGGCGGGAAGGCGGTTGAAGCTGCGCAAGATCTGTCAGATGGATGTCCAAAAGGAACTGAACGCGCCGAATTTCTTGTGAATTTTCTAGAGGATGTGGCGTTGTGTGGAGTACATATGTGGCGACTGCGTCGACGACTCGGTGCTCGGGCAACCAGAGCTGGACTCATACCTCGCAAAGCCAGCAGCGGCCTCCGACGCAAAGCCGGCGCCCCCTGACGTATACATGCAGCGTCTCGTTCATTCAGGAATGGTAATTACAGTGTGGTCGTACAGGTGGCGGCTCGTCTATGTGGAGCTACTGCTGGACCAGGGCAAAGACCTCTGTGGATCGTCAGCGTTCCCGCTTTCAAACTCCCAAATTAACGACGCACCCTCGATCGAGCTAGCATATGGCTGGCCTCCTGCACCCCAGCCTGCTTTGTAAACGACGCAATATGCGCGATCCGCGACCTTCACCTTTCGATATTTTGAATTCAGCTGCCGCTTCGCCAGCTGGTCAAGGGAGAAGAGATATAGATAAGGGTATCCCTCTCGGACGGCCGTAAATGGCACTGTATGCGATCTGGTAAGGTGTGGTCAATCTTTATGCACAATTACTGAGAAGCGCGTGGCGAAATTTGTAGGAATGGAGACTGGCGACGCACTCACCCTGGGCCGAAAAATATGCGTGCACACTGGTCTCGAAAGAGCCGTACCCCTAATGCGGACCCAAAATCCTCCTGTATATGCGTTGCAAAGGCATTTGCCTGTGGCGGCGGCGCCGCCGGCGCATACTGGCCTCCGGGGAAGGAATATGGGTAAATTTGGTTCATGGAGTTGATTCTGGGGGCAAATTTGGTCAGTCCATTTCCGCCACACCATTACTGGCTCATAGCTCACCTCTCGAGAAAGAAAAGTCTGCGGTGCTGCAGACTGTGACACGGCGTGTGACTTGATGTAACGCCGCCTCCGCGTTCTGACTCGCCGAGCATTATCGAAAACGCGCCACCCGTTCCACAGCAGCAGAATGAGCAGCGGGTGGGTACTAATGCGAATCAGCTGCTAATGGGCATGCGGACGTACTGAGAGTGGATTTTCAAAAGGGGCTGAATGGTTGAGATGCTTTGACCGAGCGGCGCCTCGAGGCGGAGAAAACCGCAAGGTGGAGCGAGCTGAGAGTCATTGGTGGTTCATAATGCTACATACGAACGGTAAGTGTCGTGGGGAAGGATAGTAAAAAAATTAATAACAACACACCTTTTAGTAGGCAATCTAGCGGAGCCATTGGACTCCGGTGGCCAGACTGAGGAACAGGACCAACTGCAAGCAAATCGTCTGGGTGACCCCACGTCAATATTGCGAGCAGACTGGTCTGAACTCATGTTGGATCCGGTTGGATCCGCAGGGTCAACTTCCTAGTCGTCTCAGCTTGGCAACGATAATGGATTTGGGGAATGAGGGGGAGGGGGGAGGGGGGAGGGCGAGGTAGAGGAACCCTCGTGCGAAAACACAGCCCTTACTGTGGTCTGGCGTTTATCACATAGTTATTTTAGCCAGACTGCTGCCTGGCGTTCAGAATGTTCAACGAGATTTTAATTTGGATACATGTTGATCATGTGTTTCCGGTCTCCGCTCTATCGCCTGTGGTCTACTGCTACAGACCTCAATACACTGGAAGCAGGGCTCATTGGATCGAATCCAGCTGTCTGATACTATTTCAGCGATATCCGTTATCTACGGCCTGCGGGCTTTCCGGTCGAGTGGTCCTGGTACTGTGTGAAGCGGCTGTTGTCTCGTGTATTCAAAACTGCCGATTCTGGCGCAGGTTATTCCATTGTTTAGCGCTCAGCAAGTATTTATAAGAGCGGCATGTCCTCACGTTTGACGCCGAGGCTTTCATGACTTGAAGAGAGCTGTCGGTATATACTTTACTCCCAAATTTCGCCAGGCAATCATAGCAGCACACCGGAATCGAATCACTACGAGCCTAAGTTGGCCTGTGGTTTTCGAACTTGTCACGGTTCCCAGCCGGAATCAACTCCTTACAAGAATACTTCAGCGTTTAGTAGCTATTGGATCCTGTGCCGCCATATTCCCGCCATCTGGCCTCGCGATTCGGTACCACCCACAGGCAGGTCGGACCGACGATGCTGTATCCAGGTGAGAAGAATCAGCTCTCTGAACAGCTGCTGTATCTCCTCCACTCTCTCCTCGAGTCCTCGACATTGCGACAACGGCCACTCTGAAGTCTTTGATGTCTGCCCACACAATACGAGTCCAGCTCTGCAGTTCGTGCTTTACCACTTCCTTGGATCGATGTTTACTCATGGTCGCAA
This sequence comes from Mycena olivaceomarginata, assembly GCA_029378375.1. Lineage (NCBI taxonomy): Eukaryota > Fungi > Basidiomycota > Agaricomycetes > Agaricales > Mycenaceae > Mycena > Mycena olivaceomarginata. The sequence goes on along the minus strand of JARKIC010001132.1, from coordinate 23,506 downwards.
ATACTCCAGTTGTTGCAGCATCCGATGTCCCCAGCAACACTCGGTTGTTTGCATCGATCCGAGTCCCAGCCCAGAAGAACCGCTTGGATACCGCGGTTTCTCGCACAGCACAGTGGAATGAGACATTCCCCTTGTATGTGCTCAACCTTCGTGCTGGAACACATGAGAAACTGAACTGGCTGGTCAAGTTTACTTCTGACTTTATCCGCCCCTGTCGAACTTGAAATCACAGAACGGTGTCGGCTTCGCAAGAGCAAGCTCCTGGGCACTACTAAGACCACAATTGAGGAGATGCTAAAAATGGCTGGCAACAACCAGGGGTGTAAGACACTACCAGACCAGGTTCTCATTAGATGCTGATTAACTTTCGTTTCTCAGTCGTGGTGTTGGCGATGAAAACCGTTTAAACCAGTTGTTGTGTCTCCACAGCTCACCCTCTCAATTCGAATTCACGAATTGGATGTGGGCAGTGTATCAGCGCAACTGGGAAATATCTATTTGAGTGACATTGGATCTCCGAATTCTGATGAACTGTTCCAACGCGTGCTCTACCGACTGGAGTGTCTGACGCGCTTTACATCCGGGATTGCGCAGGTAATAATCAACCAAATATATTCAACGATTCACATTTATTTTATCTATTGCGCAAGCTAAACCGATAGCCAATGCGGTGTATTTCCTGACCAAAGGTATCGCACAGGTGCACAGGCTCTTTTTTTTTTTTTGTCATGTAGACATTTTAGTCTGATTCGGAGTTTGCCCAGACCATCAAGGATCATGTGGCCACCAATAAGAATCTTACAAAGTTGATCCATCGAATCCACACTGTTCTTGAATTTGTTGAACTTACCCAACACATTACGGCAATCGGGAAATTCCCCGATCTTGTTAACAACATTCTCTCGTGTATTGAGCGCTGCATTCTGTTTTTATCTAGCCGGGAGCAAGCTAGTCCAGGTAAATATTGTCGAGATGATTGGATTCTCTCTCATCCAGTATTATAGCGATGCTCTTGATCTCCGATGACAAACATCGTGCTGGAAAGCTCTTGGAAGAGCTCAACGAGCTGCACATCCGGATGACACAGGCTTTGACGCTCGGTGTGGCTTGGAATGTTAGCAAGGTTCAGGACCAATTGGAACTTGGCCTAGGTGATTATTGAGTAGCTACCATGCAGAAGAGTCACTTCTCATGTTTTCATGTAGCTGAAGACACAAAAGACAAGCAATTGTTCAAGCTGCTCAATCCATTGTCCATGGAAATGGTGCCTCCATCTACCAGAGATGTCTGCTTCCCCGGGACTCGCACCAAGGTGGTTTCAGAAATTACCCAGTGGGGGCTGTCATCCCCGGACAAAATCCTCTGGATGCATGCCCATCCGGGTAGCGGAAAAAACCACCATTGCAATGACTATGGCCAATATCTTTGAGGGCATGGGCCGGCTGGGCAGTTTTGTGTTTTTCAACCAAGATGTTGAAGAGCGGTCAGAACCATCTCGCATGGTACGAACCATTGCCTATCAGCTCAGCCGCCATCGAGAGGATATTGCGGATGGCATTCACAGATGTGTGCGAAAAAGGTCACACATCAACAACATGCCGATCCATGTCCAATTCCAGGAACTGCTGGTTGAACCCCTAATGCAAGTCAAGAATGATGAGCGTGTGGTTATCATCATTGACGCTCTGGATGAAGGTGGTCAAGGATATTATCAAGAGGCATTTCTGAAGCTTCTTTCCCGATTACCTCAACTTCCAGATTTTGTGCGCATCTTGATCACAAGTCGCAAATATCCTCAAATCCAGCATGCATTTTCCAAAGTCCCAGATCTTCGGGTCCTAGATCTCAATGAGGTTCCAGACATCGACGATGACATTCATAGATTCATCTTTGCGCAGATGGATGATATCCGGAGAGAACACCCCCATCTACCCACAACATGGCCAGGTATGGAGGCTGTGGATTCTTTGGTGAAGCATGCTTGTGGACTCTTTATCTGGGCCACAGTGGCATGTGCATACATCAAAGCGGATGAACCGGCTGAGCATATCAAGACTTTGCTTTCAAATCCGTCGGAGCGCCAACTGCAAGAGGAATCACTGGATAATCTATATACCATTGCAATACACGCTGCTGGCAACTGGGATCAAGCAAAATTTGCCAAGGATATGCACAGTGTATTGTCCATCATCATTTTTTCGCAGAACCCACAATCTCTCGAGTGCATTGGTGAACTTCTTGAAATGACTCATATACGGACATCAGAAATGATTTCGCGGCTCCAAAGCATCATCAGGACAGACCAAAATGGCATGGTACATGCTATTCATCCTTCAGTGCATGATTATCTGGTAGATCCAAGAAGGTGTGATCCTGGGCTCCCATGGTCACTCAACAAAGAAGAAGAACATAGAATAATGGCAGCATACTGCATCAACTGTCTGAATAGCAGATTGAGCAGGAACATGACCCCACTGCTGCATCTCCAGAAGTCCCACAGTGCTCTGTCTGATGCAGTTGTATATGCCTGCAATTCATGGCCCCATCATGTCTGCAGTGTCAAGCCAACTGCTGAACTTGCTCATACAATATACACATTTTTCTCCAAGCATTTGATGCACTGGCTAGAGGCACTTGGTATTATGGGTCAGTCTAGGAGTGCAATCACTTGGCTCAACCAACTCCAAGATTGGTATTCAAAACTAGACGAGGTATATATTCCTGCTCTTATCCTCCCTCGAATATTGACCATTTAACATGGGTACATAGGCCTCCACATTGAATTCTCCATTTGCTACCCTAATTCACGATGCCTGGCGATTTTCCATGGCCTTTCCCATGACCATTGAAACATCCCCTGCTCTCATATACACAACAGCTCTGTCATTCTGTCCGAAAAACACCACTATCCCTGTAATTTTTCCACCTGAACAGGATGCCCACATTTCATCAGCATACCTCTGTGGTGACTGGAGTCCTTCACTGATGACTCTGACTGGATTATTTATGGAATTTTCGTCCTTGTCCCTTTCACGATCTGGAGGTACCATCGCTGCTGGATGTGTAGACGGCACCTTAAAAGTGTGGAACACTTTCACTGGCATGGAAATCTTCACAACACCTGCACCACCAGATGATTTGACAGATGGCACAATGTCCATCCAACTTTGCTCAGATGGAATGCGACTCTTCTACGCACTTGTTCGAGGGGAAGTTTGTGTTCTTGACTTGACTACTGGAAGGTCACTTCTATCTTGACTGTCCGTACAGTACAGGGGAAGGACTATCTGTATTGTGCTGCTCTGGCCCCGGATGACCACACAATTATTTGCGGGTTTTGTGATGGCTGTGTTCAGGTGTGGGACATAGAATCCCAACTTCCACTGTCTCCACTTCTAGTTGCACACCAGAATGCAGTAGCAGCTTTTGCATTCTCCCACAGTCAACCACTGGTCATCTCAGGCTCAGATGACAGCACAGTTCAGATGTGGTCTTGGGCTGGTGTTCATCAGATGACTTTCCGTGGGCATTTGCGTGGAGTTCATGCTGTCGCATTTTCACCTGATGATTCCAAAATCGCTTCAGGCTCAGCAGATGGAACCACAAAGATCTGGGATGTGTCCACTGGAGCAGCACTCATCACTTGTTGCCACAATGGTGGCGGAAATGTAATGGCAGTCGCTTTTTCGCACAAAGGGGATCGTGTTGCAACCGGCTCATACGACAATAATATCAGAATTTTGGATTGCAAAACAGGCAAGGAAGTTATGCCACCACTTTGCCTGCATCATGGTCCCATCTTGGCCCTTGCATTTTCTCCTGATGACAAGACGATCATTTCCGGGTCCAGGGATACACAGATTCGGATTTGGAGCCTAGTCAAACTGCATCGGCAACTTTCAGTTCAACCAAGACACACAGCTGAAATTGAGTGTATTGCACTGAGCCACAACCAGAAATACTTTGCATCTGGGTCAAGAGACACAACAATAATTGTGTGGAACACATCCGACGGAAGTGCTGTATTTTCCCCGCTGAAAGGGCACAAAGCCGAGATAGTCGCACTTGAGATCTCCCCGGATGATAAAATCCTCGTTTCGGCATCTACAGATGGCAGCATTTATTTCTGGGATCTAGGGACCGGGCAGATGAACGGTGCACCATTGACACACTCGGAAGAAGTTATTTCCATCAAACTCTCACCCGACGGTTTGAGACTGGCTTCAATAACGAACAGCACATTAACTGTGTGGGGTGTTTCAAACAGAGACTACTTGCTCGGTCCCTTGGCCTACCCTGGCCATGAATACAGAGCGATAGCTTTTTCGAACAATGGGGCACATATGGCCATATTATGTGGTTACGTTTCGGAGCGGCAGATGGACAATGTTCTTGGCCTTGAAATAACCATCAGAGAGGCAATGAAGGGGAATATTGTCCTGACGAAGCAAATTGATATCCAAGGAGGTAACATATATTGGCCAACAATGCAGTACGCCATTGAAGACAAGTATTTTATTCTTCGGTATGCTGTTGACCAGGCGATTGTCTCCCGGGCATTTGACGCGGCCACTGGGCAAGACTACAAGGACGGCTCAGAGTCCCCGCACATTCCAGAGTTCTACCGACTTGCAGCGATGGGCTCTCAGATCCTCGGAACTGACGGGCTGATACTTCAACTACCCGAGGATTTTGGACACATGGGTACTATAATGTGTTGGGAATCCACTAAAGACATGATAGTTATCGGTACAGCGGCAGGTGATGCGTATTGCATATCGCTCAAAAAATGATACCTTTTTTTCCGCGACCCCTGTATGGTGAGGTTGGGGCCGTGGAGTTGACACGATTCGGCAACCTTCAAATTTTTACTGCGATAGATGGACAACTCGTGATTTCTTCAAGAATCTCACCGAGGCGGTGATGGATCAGCGCCGTCCCGTGTGTATTACTGCCGGTATCGAACGTGCAGATCATAGATCACATCACAGTCGGCATGATGGCGGCATTGTCTACCATTTAATTGACAGTTTCAATTTGTATCCTCGACCATCTCACAAAAGCTTCATACCCTCAGAGGGAACATAATTTATATCCGTTAGTTGATGTTCCGAATGAGTACTTCGAACGTATCAATAAATATATCGTTTAAGTAAATGTCAAGCCATGTATGAACCTCCGAATCCAAAAATCGCGGGATAAGTAAGGCATTGTGGGGTAGCGACCTTCAACTCGACACGGGCCAGGTGCACCGTCAGAACGCATGTAGATCCGACAGCCACCGCCGGCTGCCCGCCGCGCGACTCGGCGGCCGCGAATCTAGGTCCGCCGCCCCGGAGCCCTTCCCAACGCCGAAGCCGCGATGACACAGCGGCATGCGATGCGCGGCGTCCGGCAGCAGCATGCGCTGGTTGATGCGTGAGCGCCAGCCCTGCGGGCTAACGAGCACTTGGACGACTGTGAGGCGGCGCAGGCTCGGGAGGGCCGCCAGCGCCGCGTCCAAATCGCCCCACGGGAGAAGGGACGGGTCGGGGCTGTCGAGGTAGGGGATGGCGAAGTCGAGCGAGACTTCCGCGAGGCAGGAGGTGTCAATATACGAGAAAAGTTTGAGGAGGATGTGTGCTGCCTGCGAGTAGTCGGCTTGGATGCGCAGTGTGCAGAGTTGTGTTGTTGGATCCAGGCGGTTGGGCTTCAGGAAGGACGCTGGACGAAGAAGAATCGATTTTGAGCTGAGTGGAGAGTAGAAAAAAATAATACCTCCAACGTCCAGGTCAGATATGATGAGCTCCAACGACTGAAGAGAGGTCGAGAGGCATCGAAGAGACTCCAGTGCCTTTATTGACTCCGAACGCGAAATATCCAAGCGGATAGCGCTAATTGGAGGTTTATAGGTGGCCGAAGCAATCCACGGGAGAAAAACCGCATTGTCGAGATCTACTCGGCGTAGATGTGGTGGTGGTGGGTGTCTAGGCTCAGAGAGGCCGCCGAAATCCGGGTAGGCTCCATTCTCCTGAGTCAGTTTCAATACTTCCAAGCGAGGGAACATCGATACGAATCCTGCTACCGGGGAAATAGTGCACGTTATTCGTGGGGCGAGAGCACTGTAGTTGAGTTCCAGATGAGTGATGACCTGAAAAGCACTGGGTAGAGGTGGAGGGACGGCCCCGAAGAGCGTGAGGGTGTTTAGATGCGGAAAGTCGACGATGAACTTGGGGAGAACCTGGGTCGTCCAAAAATCGCAAATTATGGAGCCGTCCAGCTCGATTTCGCGCACATGTGAGCCAAAGGTGGCACACGAGAGCGGCTCGAATAGGCGGCCGAAGCGATGGGCGTTTGACACGGATATCGACAGGCGCCGAAACATACGGGCGCGCGCATGGGGCATCCAGAGCGTACATACCAGGCTGCAGGTAGCAAGCATGGTAGAATCGACGCAAGAGATGATGAGATGGACCAGCTCTGGTGGCAAGCGCATAATGGGTGACAAGGTCCGCGTGATGCTGGCAACTGGCCAGGCTGACGGCTCAATGGTCCCCAATGGGTCGTAGTCCGCATAATTCGAGGGCATACAGGCCAGGTTTCGGAGGAATGAAAGAAACATGGTTATGCCACTGCTATGCTCTTGTGCTCGTCTGAGAGGAAAAGTAAAACGGCGACTCCGGGCCGGGTTGCTGAGGCAACTGCGATCATTGATACCCATCTTGCCGCGGCATGCTGGATGTTGAGCACTTGTTCAAACCACTCGATCAGCTATCTATCAACAGCGGCGGTTGGCTGAACTGTTTTCGAGCCTGTAATTAAAGGCACAGGGCAACCGCGGGTTTTCGATCTAAATTGGACCGAGTAAATGCCATCCTTTGGAAACTGAGGTACTGAGCAAGTCGCCGAGAATAAGAAATCAATAGACCGCTAGCAAAAACCAGTCAGCAAAAATGGATCCCACCGCGAGCAAGAGAAACAAGCACAGATTCTGGATCACTGGATTTTACCACGGCAGCCAAGCACACGGATACCGTAATCGCGCGGGCGATGGATATATGTGTGTAACCAGGGCTGTATAGCCGCTTTTTAGACACTGAATGAAGGTTCGGCCTATTTGGATATGGCATCCCTACTACGATATGAAAGATAAGTACGACCATCTTACAGCTATTTGAGGATGTAATGACACTGCCGATCATTTTATAAATAAGAACAACTTCTGATACTTCCACTCTTGTCGCGTCCATTGCGAGCCCAGTTCTTGACGAAATCCCCTGTGAATAGGTGCGTTCGAAAGCGTTTCAAAGCCGCTTTCATTCTAATGTGGTCTCATTCTCTATCTACGCGTTTTTAGAACAAGATTCAGTGGATCTCCTCAACCGTGCTCTCCGTTCCTACCAGCTTGCTACCGAAAACCGTCTTCTTCCTACTTGCCCGGACAACTATTCTTGCTCTTTCTTGCTCATCCTGGTGCCGATTCTACCTAATCAAGGTAGGTGCGTTCATCTGGCGTTTTTTTGCGTTTTCCTAACCGTGCCTGCGATCCCCTCAGTTTTCTGCCTTGATAAATCCAGTTTTTTGCTTTGTCTGGCGCACTTTTCGCACTATTTTCGCTTGTCCTTGTGGCTTATTGTACCAATTCTTCAAATTCAAAGTGCGTTTTCTATGCCTCAACTTCTAGCTTTCTGGTTGACCTAGAAGGCGTATCAGCTTATTCTTATCCACCCACAAATGGGCAACCGCCGTATCAGTCGAGATGTGAAAATTGCTGCGCTGAATCTGTACGAACAAGGCCATCTCTCTATCAAACAAATCCTTGCATGCATTGGATTCTCACGCAGTACATTCTTTCGTGTTCTTCGTCTGTGGCGCACCACCGGCGATGTTGTGCGGCCTCAGAACCGTACCGGCCACCCACGAGTTCTGCATCATGACGACATCGACTATCTCATCAGCCTCATCCACCACAGACCGGACTGGTTCCTCGACGAGCTTCTCAATCTTCTTAAACACAACCGTTTTATTTCGGTCCACTACACCACCATACATCGCGAGCTCGAGCGTGCCGGGATGTCTACAAAAAAACTGGACGAAGTTGCGGAAGAGCGAAGCGAGCCATCTCGGCTTGACTACATTCGTGAAATTTCCTAGATTCCAGCCGATTGCTTTGCTTTTCTTGATGAAACCTCGAAAAATGACAAAACCCCTGGCCGGCGACTCGGACGAGCCAAAAAAGGTAAACGCGCAACCAAGCGCCGGAAAGCAGTTCGTGGCCGCCGTCTGACTGCTACGGGTGTTCTTACATCGCGTGGGATGCTGACGAGCACGGTTGTTGAGGGATCTATGCATCGTGACCAGTTTCTAAGCTTCCTTGAGCATCAAGTCGCAAGTTTCCCTTATTATTCTATGCTCTTCTCACTCAAAACTGTTCTCCAGCTCCCCCTCTGCTCTCCATACCCTGGCCCATCGAGCGTGCTTGTTATGGACAATGCTAGAATTCACCATGGGGATGAAATTATTGGATTGTGTGATCGTTTCAGTGAGTGACATTGCCGCTAACTTTCTTATATATTTATATTGCCTAGGTGTACGCCTCGTGTATCTCCCGCCATACTCCCCCGATTTGAATCCCATCGAAGAGGCCTTTTCCAAGATCAAGGCTTGGATTCGCCGCAACAACGACATTTTCACCTACGGCGATGACGACGAGCCTCATGCGCTGATTTATGACATGCTTGAGGCGATGAATGTTATTACGGAGTCGGATGCTATCGGGTATTTTATTCACGCTGGTTACTTCTGATGTACTTGAATTACAACTGTTCAAATTACATGGACCACGAACTTGACTGCGATACACTGAAAAAAAAAAATTACTGCACAACAGGTAACTGTGACCACACTCCAATCGCGACCTTGAGTTCTGCTATTTCACCTCGCAAAAAACCCATCTCCTTTAGTTCATTGACCTCCACAAACTTGAATGCATTGCTGCGTTTGAATTTGTGTTCCTTAAATCGGTCGCAGATGTCGGTGTCGAGATCATAAAGGGAACAAAAATCTTCAATAGAAAGGTCTGGGCCCGGAATGCGAGGGTGAGGGATAAGCATATCTGCAGTGTTGAGTGGAGGAATGAAAGCATTGGGAGCGGCGGGGGCGGGAGCGGCGACGGGGCGGAGAAAGTTTGCAAAATCGGGAGGAAAGTTGATATGCACCTGCGGTGCCGCGGGAGTATTCCTGGCAGCTGCTTGTTCTTTAAGATCGAGACGACGCTGCAGAAGCGGAGATTTAGCCCCACGGGCGGCGGCGGCTACTCTGTCGAACAGTTCATTATTCGGCAGCGTGTCGATGTCAGCAAATTGTGTTCCTTTCAGCTAACCACCTGAAGATCAGTACTGCTCAAATCTGCGTGCACAATACTCACCCAGGCAGCGCCCCAACTCTCCATGTGCTCATGAGATAGCGGCAAGTGTTCTGGATCGGTCAGGCTGACAAAGCAATGCGCGCTCCCGCAAGGGCCGCCTGGCACTAAACACTTCCATCTCTCACACAGCTCTCCGATTTTCTCATGAGTGCTACATTTGCGGGCAAAATGTCGCGAGCATTCCGAACCTATCACGTTGTAAATATGTGATCCAGAACTCATGACAGAATCACAGACCTTCGTCTTAGCTCCGTTTTTGGACTTGGGTTTGGTGGCGGCCGTGTCTGCATCATTTTCTTTATCGGTTGCAGAGGAATCCTACGAGAACGATCAGTTATACCAATTATAGTATGCAAGGTCTCATACCTCTTTTGGCTCGACAACGATCTTCGCGACCGGATTTTTCTGGATCAAGAGGGCTTTCTTAACGAGATAGTCGTAGTGTTCGACGTCCGCGAGATACATTGGATCGCTGACTTGACGTGGGATGGTGAAGGTGATGGTGTAATCGAAAAAATTGACATGGATGGGGTTGAGAACACCGTTGATTTTTGTAAGGATATGGGTCTTGAGCCGACTCCACGACTCGTTACTGAAAAGGTTGACAACTTGAGTGATGTGTGGCCCGCGTGATGATCTCGACTTTCTCATCTGTTGGGCAGTGTAAATGGCGATCTTGTATTCGATTTCACGTGGGGCAGGTCGTTTATCTGGGGGAAAGAGACAGTCAGCCGAGATGTGAGGGACTGGAGGCAAGGGGATGGAAATATATCGGGTTTATTCCGCACCAGTTGATTTTTTCGCACTTGCACCACGTTTACGTTTCTGAGGGACCACAACCACCTCGTCGTCGTCGTCCTCTTCATCTTCCGGCTCGTCCTCTTCCTCCTGCTCTTCGTCATCATCGTCATCTTCCTCGTCGTCATCGTCTTCCTCTTCCACTTCGTTGTCTTCTACCACTTCGTCGTCTCCCTCTCCCTCTTCGACAAGAGTACGATCAACATCCATGTTGGCATCGGGGTCCAGTCCCATTTCATCGTCCGATCCCAGTTCGTCTTGAGCAGCAAGGGTAGCAATGGAAGTGGAAATCTTGCGTGAGGCTGCGCGTTTGGACATAGTAGATGATGAGCGGCTGCCAGGCCGCCAGATCAGTTCAGATACCCAAAGAATGAGCTCTGTGACGCACCTGGATTGGGTAGAATCGGCACCAGGATGAGCAAGAAAGAGCAAGAATAGTTGTCCGGGCGAGTAGGAAGAAGACGGTTTTCGGTAGCAAGCTGGTAGGAACGGAGAGCACAGTTGAGGAGATCCACTGAATCTTGTTCTATTACGCCTGGTTTGAGGGAAATCGATGGAGAACTGAGCAAGAAAAGACACCTGCAAGATGGCGGCGTACACGCGCTGGAGCCGAATAAGGTCGAAAATAAAACGCGTAGATAGAGAATGAGACCACATTAGAATGAAAGCGGCTTTGAAACGCTTTCGAACGCACCTATTCACAGGGGATTTCGTCAAGAACTGGGCTCGCAATGGACGCGACAAGAGTGGAAGTATCAGAAGTTGTTCTTATTTATAAAATGATCGGCAGTGTCATTACATCCTCAAATAGCTGTAATACATCAAATCTTCAACTAATCTTAGAAATAACAAAGTCGTTTTTCATTCAACTCAACATCCAAAACTTTACGATGAAGCTCTTGAATGCAGCCAGCGCTGCCTCAGGTCAATAGATCGGTTCACCAGATTCAACGAAGGCAAAAGGGTGCCGCGATAAGCCGCAGTGATCGATCACTCGAGTAACATGCATAAACAAAATGCCTCTCTTCCACAACTTTTATGTCGATCCTCGTAACTGAAACGAAAGTTTTTCCGCAATAAATCTCGCCAATGGCCTTCTACGCGTGGGATGGAAGTAGCACTCTCGGAATGTCCTGAGGCTGCGATTCCAAGATCCGGGAAGGGCGCGACCGGTTGCGGCGCCACTCGGTGCGATGTATGGGCCACCCCGAATCTATCCGGCGGGGATGGGACTTCTCCAGCATTTCAAATTTTACCTCTTTCAGGATTCGTCGTCCTTGAGTCCGGGAGCACTGGTGGACGCATTCTTCTCAGCTTTCGCTCCATCCCACTCCGCCGACTGTGTCTCGCTTGTCGGCCCTCTCTGTACAAATGATCGCATCGCTCAATTCCTGCTTTTATTAACTCACCCGATACCCGGGCGACGAAGAATCTCCAATTATCCTTCCTTGTTTAGAGGAACCATACATGGTTCGGCCCTCCTCTCGGAAGTTGGCTTGCCCTGAAGGCCGCAGTGGGCCCCACCAATCAACCGCTGTGAAATTATCCACGATACGTGGCACACGTTCAGCCTCGACGAACGCATTTCCATTCACTCCTTCACAGATCAATGAGGAAACATCGACCATGTCCATCCTACCGCCGTCGCCAATCTCAAGCGGCGCTTCCTTGGTTTCTCTCCGCCCTGGGCCGCCGAGCGGCCAGGCCATTACTCCAGCGAACCACCTTTCCTGTGTCTGTTGCGAGCGTCGCTCAGTATCCCTCTGTTGGCGAGGAACAAGACCGTGAAGATGGATCGTCACCGTGTCTTTATTCCCAGGACCAGCAGGTCCATCCTCCTTGACACCGCTCATGCGCCTCCAATCATGGATACTGGCTTTACGTGCTTCGGCGCCTGGAGCTCCGCTGACTGTTCCACCATGAATACAGCAACGACACCGTCTATATATGTAACGGATCCAGATATTCTAGTGAATTCATTCTCTCTGAATCGTTGATTGTTAACCCGAGACTCGTGTTTTGATTATCGGTCCATCTGAAGTCCGACTCTTGCATCTTGCGTCCAGACTCGAGGAACTGTGCACACAGATACCTGGGAGCATCCAAAGCGTCCGCTCTCCAAACTGTCGGTACTCCGCCTTCTGCCCGCCGACTTCTGGAAGCGCATCGGCGCGTTCAAAAATGGAACGGGCGTCTCCGGAGAACGATTCATGCACCCTGTGCCAGAGCTCGCCACTGCGGTCTCACCTCAGTCATCCGCTTCACTCACCCGGCTTCGAGAAGGCAATTGCGTTCTGACCCCTCACCAACGTTGGCAAATACGACACAGTTGAAATTCAATTCAGTAAGTCTACAACAGGCGTCTCGTCTCGAGTTCTTTGGACTGGCTCGCTCCGCCGTCAGACACAATTTCTCTGTTTCAACCAGAGATTCAGGATAGATGTGCGCTTGAACCCTTGCCGATAGGGGATGGTGTGCAGACAAGAAGCCTGCTGGTGGCTCCAAGTCTATCGTGATTCGCCAGCGAAGTGCAAAAGGCCAGAAATAACTTGAACTGGGACCGTCGCTCAGAATAAATACTGTAGACTGTCTTTTCGATAGAAGTTTCTTGCTCGGAAATGTGCGAAGAGTGACGGGATATAAGCGCCGACTCCTCACAAAGCGAAGCTGCATCTCGACAACCCTAGAATGTCGGACAGTGGCCCCCAACGCTGTAACTCCCCTTGCTGTGTGCCGTCCTGCAACCTTTCTGACTGGTAACTTCACAGCGCCCTTCAAGCTCAGACATCGCAAGACTACCCTCACTCACTATGGGGGATGGCTGCCTTCCAGCAGCGCGGCCTACGATAGTTTCTTCTCCCAGCTTACTAGCCACGTTTCCAGTCGCCGCTCCAGGGCTTCAACTCATACCCCAGCTGTCGCAGCCTTCGCAAGGGCCATACATGACCCATCGGATCCTGAGCCAAAAATGATCGACTTGTTTAACCAAATTTTCCTCCAGGCGGCGTCTCCAAACAACCACGGTTGGGTCGTCTAATTCTGTGCCAATAACTCCCCACTTATTACTTCTAGATCACTGACTTCGAGTCGCTTCTCCACCATCTGGATATCATTGTCGTCCAGCCCCCAGGCTTCATTGTTCCAGTGGATACCGAGGGAAATCCGATTGGACAACCTGTCGGCGTACCCATCAACATCATCTTCGATCTCCTGAGCAACACTGCAGCGGCTTACGATCTTTTCCGCAGGCCCGCCTTCAACATCGCAATGAAGGATTTGCTGAATAGCTGGGCCGCATACCTCAGGACCCCCGACTCCAGCAAAACACTCACTGATTCGGCCGGGGGTTGGTTCAGCGAAATGGGCCTCGCAGCGCTAGAGGATGATGATCGCGGCACCTAAGACAGCAACTTTATTCTTACGGCAACCCCTCTTAGGTCATTTCCCATGTGGTGCAGTAAATGACCTAAGAGGTCACCTCCGACATCGGAGGCGACGGTGCTATTAGTCATAGATCCCCATCTGGGTATATTGTGTCCTGTGGTTGACCACCGTTGCCTACTTTATTCCCGGCAATTCCCGATACATTCCCACCATTGTAGTTCAGTTATGGCCTTCGACGTGGGTGTCCCCTGCACCTCCTGCCTTCCTGTACTGCTTGGCTGGCAGTAATTTGATACATACTTCAATGCATTCCATTATGAAGCCCTCCAACCTGTCCCTAGATGCAGGAGCAACTAACCTGTTCTGCCTCCAACACCTCCGACAACAATGTAGCCTGCAACAGGGGGTGCTCATTGCGCCTCCCTCCTTCCTGTACTACTTGGCTAATGTCGATTCAACTCACATTCCATCTCCATCAAATGCACTCCAGTATATCTGCCCAGCCTGTTCCTACAGGCAGGAGCAAGTAACCTGTTCTACCTCCAACACCTCCAACACCCTGAATGTAGCCTGCAACAGGAGGAGCCCCCTGCACCTCCCTCTTCCCTGTGCTGCTTGACTAGTGTCAATTTGATCCATACTCCAACTCTGTCAAACGCAATCCAGTATGAATGCAAGAGCGGGTAGCCTGTTTTGCCTCCAGCACCTCCGACACCTTCATCGCTCATGTGTAGCCCACAACAGGGGTGCCCCTCCCTCTTTCCTGTCATGCTTGGCTAGTGTCAATTTACCCCACACTTTATCTGTTTCAAATGCACTCCAATAAATCTGTGTAACCTGTCTCTACATGCAGGAGCAAGTAACCTGTTCTACCTCCGACGCCTCTGACACCTTCATTTCCCAGATTTTGCCCACAACATGGATGCCCCTCCTTCCTTCCTGTCCTGCTTGGCTAGTGTCAATTCAACCCACACTCCATCTGTTTTGAATGCACTCTAATAAATCTGTGTAACATGCAGGAGCAAGTAACCTGTTCTACATCCAACACCTCCAGCACCTTCATCAAAGGTTTTGCTTTCTTTCTTTCCAGCTCAGCTCTTGGCGTCAGCTTGATAACACTGCTTCTTTTTGTATCTTTCTAGTGCTGTTCATTTGTAATCATATCCTTCACCCTAGGCCCCATGTTCCACCTGGTCCCGGCACCTATATTAGGATGATTTTCCCAGTACAAGCAGAAAGGTAAACCTTGAGATCTTCTCACAGCTACCAAGCAGTGGTCAGTTCAGTATAGGCATTCAACAGTAATTTCCATTGGCCAGCACCTTCTGCATTGAGGTAAATATTCTCTCTGTTTTTTTGGGGGGGCTGAAACCTTTGTGTAACACCTTCAAGAGAACCGAAATCAAGGTGGCAAAGAGCCACATGAACACATTAGTACAGTCCCGTATAAATCTCTCTCTTTATAAGTTTACACCTTTCAACTCACCTGCAGTCTCCGTCATCAGCACTGTGAAGCCACTGCCAAGATCAACCAATTGCAACTTGTTCAAGTGGTAAGCGTGAAGCAGCCCGCACTGGGCTCATGTTGTTTTTAAAATGGTTCAAAGTTACAACCAAAGAGTGTCTTTGCACTTTTGGCCTATTGCAGCCCCTCTAAGCTGGACTCAAAGCCAACAAACACAAACATTCAAGACCTCAATTCTCAGAAACATCATAGTATACTCTATCCCAGCTCAGTTCCAAATTTCAACCAAATCACATTTTCGAATATGCAGTCTACTCTGACCCCCAGATCAGTTGCAAGGCAAACTAGCGAGCATTTCTAGGTCCAAGTGTACTTTTTGAGCTTGAAACTCAGTTGGTAGATGCTTTGACTCAGGTAATGTATGCCTACTTCACCTCCTACACCACCTCCGACATGCCCTCTTTTTGGCTTTGAGAAAGCAGACACAGTCAGGAATGATTCCCACCTACTTCAGAGAACAGAATGAGAGCATAAACAATATAATGGCCTCTAAGAACAACATCCCTGACTGCATATCTGATGAAAATATCAAATTTCGTTGTTTCCCCCAAATATCTATGTTTCAGTGTTCTGAATATCCACTGTTCACTGATCTAATACCTATCAGAAGTTACTTGAGTCATAACTAAACAGTTTTAGAGCCCCGGAAATCCACAACGTTTTGAAACTTGAAGTTTGAACAATGTGGCCGAAGTTCAACTATGAAACTTAGATGGATTCCGGTGATATTTTTGCACGGCAACTTTACCTTCAGATAACCCAGGATCTTTTGACCATTTATCTATGGGGCAAGTCAGGGCTTTGATTTGAGCCCCTGGTCACAATATTTCGGCCAGTATTGGATGTGGGGGGCCTGAATTACGGAGGGCCGACCTTTATTCAATTTCTGATTGGCTGATCAAACGCGGCCCGGGCTCCGGCCCGCCATGCCGGCACCAGGTGATCTTGACTTTTGCGGAATTTTGGGTGCCATAGGAAATGTTTCTAACGATTTATAACCTCTCATTTGAACCATATACACAGTCTATGCTTTTACTTATGCTTAGCTAGAGCCTCTAACACCTCCTACTCCCCAAATTTCGAAAACCCAACTTCATTTCTGTCAGTGCTGCTGTGAAATCCGAGGTCCAATGGGAATCAGTTCTGCTGATTGAAAGTGAGAAAAGAAACATCCACACCACAGGGCAAGCCAGTATACTACCCAGAGAATGTGACGGAGGTGCTGGAGGTGTTGAATGTGGAGTCCAATCACAAGCATTCCAGACATGTCTGGCTGCTCAACCCATAGCATTCCACAAGCCGGCGCAAGACCACAGAGAACCGAGACATCCACACCATGGGGGCAAGCCAGTATAATACCCAGAGAATGTGATGGAGGTGTTGGAGGTGTTGAATGTGGAATCCAATCACAAGCATTCCAGACATGTCTGGCCGCTCAACCCATGGCATTGCACAAGCCGGCGCAAGACCACAGAGAAAAGAGACATCCACACCATGAGGGTAAGCCGGTATACTACCCAGAAAATGTAGTAGAGGTGTTGGAGGTGCGTTGGAGGTGTCTAATGTGGAGTCCAATCAGCTGCAGGCATCGTGAATGGTATCTGGCAGATCAACTGATAGCAATTCCCAGGCTGATGTACATGAAGGTGGCTGCACAGATTGAATTTTACTGTGACAGAGGTGAGGGAGGCACGATGAGACTGGTAGACAGGCACATGGCTGTGAGTTCCAGGAGACAGAAGAGCACCAGTATTGTTAGACTGAGGTACAGAAAGATACTGTTCAATTATTCGGTACCTGAGCTGGAAAACAACATTTGAACATGAGAGACAGCAGAGGTGTTGGAGGTAGTGGAGGTGTTGGAGGTAGCAGAGGTGTTGGTGGTAAGTCAATTTTACATTGCAGGAGAGAAGGTGGCGGAGGTGTTGGAGGTAGATCAATTTTACATTGCCGGTGATGCAGACACAGAAAGCAAGCAGTTTAAACCAGAGGACATATAAAATCAAAGAGGGATAAAACATGGGCACAACTAGTGCTAACCAAGCAGCATAAGAGCAAGGAAAGTGCGGACGATATTGGCCCTGTCATCTACTTTACCACTCCTTTGACCTCTTGGAATATAGTATTCAATATTTATATACTTGAGTAATGTACCTGAACTGAGTGAAACTCTCTGGGGCAATCAGATGACCTCTGACACCTACAACACAAGCCACATCTCATCGTAGATGGATAATTGGTTTGCTCTGAGCTACAACCCATATACCTGCAATTGTAGGAGGTTGTGTTTATATGCCTGCACAGTTCCTCTTTGTAATTAAAGAATTCTGACTGCAAGGATAATTTGGATTTTAGGTTTATGAATCATTTATGTAGTAAGACAGCCCAGCTTTGAGGATAGGGACTAATGGAGATGGTTCCAATGTTGCTTTACATTAGAGGGAGACAGCTGTATCGGCTGCACAGAGGTTCAAGGGTAATTCATACGGTGAAGGTAGGCGGCGCAGGCGGCGCAGGCAGACCATGCCGAGATGCCGACATGGCAGGGACATAAGCGAGCCGGGTCTGCGACACCTCCAACGCCGGCGGAGACCTCTTAGGTCATTTCCGGTACCACAGCGGAAATGACCTAAGAGGGGTTGCCGTAAGCAATAAAGTGGCTGTCTTAGGTGGATCGCGGCAAGTTCAACTCCACCTACGTCTGTCCGAACCCACAGCAGACGAACCGCGGATACGCTTCTTGGGACGAGTTCTTTACTCGAGAAATCCTCGCCGATGCCCGGCCCATGGTTTCCTCGGACGACCCCGCCATCGATGCCAGCATCATCGTCAGCGCCTGCGAGTCAACCGTGTTCGACATCCAGCGCGACGTCCAACTGCATGATCAGTTCTGGCTCAAGGGCCAGAAATACTCCCTCTATGACATGCTCGACCGCGACACCTTTGGCGGAGTCCGCGCCATCTTCGTCACTTCGTTACTTCGCTTAACTTCGCTTAGCGTCGAGAAAGTTCGTGATTTGATCGCTTCCCGTGAAAGTTCGTGACTTCAGCTGGATGTAGTGAAACTTCGTCACCTCCTCTAGACACCGTGAAAGCTCGTTACTTCAGCTACCGATGATCACCACATGACCGTGTCCATTACGGAACATTGCGGTCAAGAGTGGCACATCATTTGCGGCACCTTCAAGCACACTTTGCCGGAGCGCAACATACCCCGGAAACTCCCGAGACTGGGAAATACTCTCTCAAGAAGAGGTATCTCGCACTGTATGATGACTGTAGAAATTTAATTTGAAAATCTAGGTCAACTGACATGGTAAACACCTATAATGTAAAGAATTTACAACTAATCTTAGTAGATAACGACGTCAACACGAAAGAGAAGTGATAATCAAAACTGTGTATGGATATTCAGTTAACAGGAGTGAGAGATATGAACTGCTAAATTGTAGATCTATTCTGCACACCATAGAGCTTTACGACACCGAGTGGTGTAAATCACCTTGACAAGATCAACTTCGCCTGACGGCACACAACCCCCGTGTTGGTTGAGTCCCCAGTGCTCTCATGACCGGGGCCTAGAAATCTATGTACTGTTGAATTTCATTCAATTCGGCACGGGTTGTGACCCGTGACCCAAAATACCGATTCGGCACTTCGGCAACCAACGAATTTTGGCGTGACACCTCCAAAAATTCGGCATTCACGACGAGAAATTACGAAAATTCTGCCTTTTTTGCACCTCCAAGGGAGATTTGGCCCCAGTGTCACGCATTTTACATTCGGCACTGGGCGCCGTGACCCGTGACCGAGACCAAATTCATCGCGGCACAGGGGGTGCGTGACACGTGACCGCCGAATTGAATGAAATTCCACAGTATTAGCGAACTGAAGGGGTTCATCAGTCATTTACTACTACTTTGCTGTTGGCGTTGCACACGATGCGGGCTCTTCTCCTCAGAATCTATATCCGAGTTGTCTGGGTCAGAAAGAATCATCAGCCGTCCCCGCAAATTTGGTACGATCACGCTACCTCGCTGACGGACAGGTTCCCCTGGACCTCCCCATTCATGTCAGTCTCCTCCTCCACGCCGGTTCCCACCCGCTGGTTTGTACCCGGTGTGCATTGCGACTTGAATACCGATGAGATGACCGTGAAGCACCGGCAGCAGGGTGTGGATGGTGGCAGATAACAAAGAATGGGATTCCGTTTGCATTGTTCCGTAATTCCGGTGATCAAACATTACACTTACCACGCGCGCGCTCAGAAGTGACGAGCTTTCACCAAAATTTCATTGAAGTGACGAGCTTTCTCAGATATCTGTCGAAATGACGAACTTTCACGGTTTTCCATCAAACTCACGAACTTTCTCATTCCTAAGCGAAGTAACGAAGTGACGAAGGTGGGTACTACTCCCTTTGGCGGCAGCTTTGCGAAGGACTTCATCGGTGGAACCGCTTATCAGGTGTTCCTCAGCCCCGCCGACTACCATCGCTGGCGCAGTCCCGTCGCTGGCAAAATCGTGAAGGCGGTCGTTGTTCCGGGAACCTATTACGCCGTTTTGCCCGACGCCGGCGCCGAGGAGGACGATCCCGACCTTGAGCCTGGCTCGCCGTATGGCGCCATCATCCGCTCTCAGCCCTGGCTCACTCAAGCGGCCACTCGCGCCCTCATCTACATTGACAATCCGAAAGTCGGTTTGGTTTGCTTCATCGGCGTGGGAATGGTAGAAGTCTCGACGTGCGCGTTGGCGGTGCGGACGGGGGCAGCAGGTGAATAGGGGCGATGAGCTGGGCATGTTCCACTTCGGTGCAGTGTTCTCCCTTAAGGGCTTATTAAGGGTTCGGATTATAATTAAGCCCTTAGGCCTTATTAAGGGGTTGTTATTAAGGGCAAATTAAGGCCTTAATAAGAAAATTCCCCCTTGCTCTTGGGGGGATGAGGACTCAAACCTGTAGCCTATTTTTTGAGTGCTGTCCTACATTCCACTCTTATGGGGGTGTAAGATCATTACATGCAATGCTATGGCCATCCGACTTCTCAGCATCATCTGGGCTGCATTTTAAATTTTTGTCTTTGATCGCCTGAATTTTTGCCGGTTTCTCAAGTTTGTCTGGCCATCCATTTATTATGAAATTTGCAGAAAGTAACCCCAGGTCTCTTTGGGTGCACCAACTGCAAGCCACCATGTAAAATCTGTTGAATTGATCCCATCACAATATGTGACTGCCCTTAATTAAGGCTTAACAACATTCTGGACCTTGGTTAAGGCCTTAACTTAAGGCCTTATTAAGGCTTAAGCCAAGTTAAGCCCTAAGGCTTAGGGAGAACACTGCTTCGGTGGATCTAGCCATCTTCTTTTGTTTGGGCCTCAGGCGAAACTTATGTTCTGCGACGACATCGTGGATCCGAATACGGGTGAAGTCAAGGTGAACACCCACATCAAAGTTCTATCGCTTCTCGCTCAAGCCAGTTGATTCGACCTGCTCGTAAGAATTATTTGAACTCGTGGCTTGCCTCATTCATATTCCCCCCAGAATGCCAAACCGAATGGGAATCCTCACGCAGTCGTGTAAGGCGAAAAAAATGTCGGGAATACGCTTTGTAATTCTAGCAATATATCAGTGTTATGAAAATTCTCTGGACGAGTGGTTCCATGGTTCAAACTATATATTTTACGAACTTGAGAGCACCTTAAGAGCTTCATCCGATGCCGCGATCAAGCCGTGATCAAATCGGCAACATGCACAAACATGATGCCCCTTCTTTTCAGACTCCCTACTGCCAGCTGGTATCAAAGATCTAGAACCTTCTCGGGGTTAAGTCGGTTACCCCGCAGGTCTGCTGAATTCCTCGAACGTCACAAGATATCGACGTCCAAAGCCTGCCACTGGCACCAGTCTTTTACACTTCCCACCCGTAGAGTCGTAACCTCGTTCTGACAATGCGCGAAAAACCGTTGCGACTCTGAGCAGTAGCGGAGGTGCATAAATTCTGCCTCTAATAGCCCCCAAACCAATCTTCAACGATTCTTCGTGACTGCCGCCGACGTGACTCTTCACTGTATCTGCTCGCCCAGGTATTGAAGGCACAATCTGACGTACTGCTCATTTCGGTGCCTCCAAGGGGGGCGTTCGATCCTTTCCACAGGCCTTGTGATTTCTCGGCTTAGCTTCGTCTTGCAAGCCAGCACAATTCCGCTCGAAGCCGAAGTCAACCCACCAACTACCGCTTGACTTTGGATTGGTCTTATCTTTTTTCTTCGCTAGCCAGGAGATCAGGTTGCCACATATTTCTTTGGCAAGCTGGGGGTTTCAGCTCGTCTCCTGTCTCTTGGAATCTCTTCTATCTCCCGACGTCTATTTCCCCCCAAGTCGGCTATCAACATGCCACCGAATTCAAAAGCTAGGGCGATATGGAGAGAACCAATACCAACTCAACCTCCAATAGGGCCCCTCGGGTCAGGAGGGCCATATCCGCTCAGCCTTCGCCGCAGTCCCGCAAAAAGAAAGCACTTCTTTGTCAATCACCCACCACCATCCTCCGATCCCGGCGGCAACTTTTTTTTCATTTTCGCGGCGGGCGGCTGGTTCCATTCTTCTCAGAAGCTCGGATGGTCGATTTCCTGGAGTGCAGAAAACGCATCTAAGCGCGGCAAACGCGGGGCTGTGTATTAATTGCTTCTCATGTACGTATGAGCACGACGGAGCGCTTATAAGCGTGCCGCAGCTTCGGACCTCCAGTCCTCCATCCACTACCGCGATGTTACCCTCGGTTCTGAGCATCTGCATTTTTCTTGCGGGTGCCATTAAATCTAGCCATGCTGTGGATTATCGCACGACTCGCCACGTTTCCCAGTATTCCAGCCTCGAGACACCTCTATTGCCGCGGGCCTCTTTTTCGACACCAATAGTTTTGCGGACGTTAAGGAGAGCGTCTAAAGCCCACACTCTACACGCTCTTCGTGCCTCGGGAGGCAGTCCTAGGCCGGTTGAACTCATGGGTGCTGAGTACGTTTACGAGTACCTCGTGAACATCACCATAGGGAGCCAGGCCTTTTCTGTTATCGTTGATACGGGAAGGTACGTGTGTTTCCGATTATCCTGCTGTCACTCAACTTCATCTAGCTCGGATACCTGGCTGGCTCGAAAGGGTTTTTCATGTCTCAACCTCACCGGACATCCCGTACCAGTCTCCACTTGCGCATTCGGCACTCAAGGCTTCGATAGCCAATTATCCGAGAGCTTTCAGGCATATCCCAAGACCATATTCGATATCTCATACGGAGACGGAGAATTTTTGGTACGGACGCAGTAGTTCTACGACACGATAAATTAAACCGGCTTAAATAGAGGGGAACAGCAGCCTTTGAAACCGTCAGCATTGGCGGTCTGACTGGTAAGTATCGCCCGCTATCGCTCGATTATTTATTGAAGTCCAGCACAGTGAAGCACCAAGTGATCGGAGTTGTTTCTTCTGCCGCTTGGGTCGGCGATGGAATCAACTCCGGACTCTTGGGTCTGGCTTATCCCGAACTGACAAGTGTTACCAACGCCGGTGAAAGTCTGAAATATGATCCGTTTTTTCTTCAGCGCAGTCAAACAAAAGAAGATTTCCCACCCGTGTTGGCACCTCTCTTTCTCTGCCTACAATTTGATGCTTATGCTCTATAGATTTTTCTATCGCGCTCGACCGTGGCACAGCAGCAGAGACACACTCACCAGCTGCAGACCCTCATCTTCGGGTACCTTGCCTTCGGCGGCATCGTAAATGTGCCGGTGACTTCCACCTGTGTAACCGTCCCCCGTCCAGGGCTACTCCCTGGCTACGCGCACGCCGACTACAGACCGCCACCCGACGTATTTCTACTACACCGTCGACGTGCAGAAGTACGCGTTTCCCAACAGCTCCGGAGTGGCCACGGCGAACAACAACACTATCATCGACAGCGGAACAACGCTCAACCTCGTGCCGAGTGAGGTTGCTCGTGCGTACAACAAAGGGTTCGGCACTTGGCGCGATGGATCGTATTACGTCGACTGCGCCGCAACAGCCCCGCCGTTCAACGTCACGATCGGCCAAAAAACCTTTTCCATTGACCCGCGGGATCAGGTTGTTTGGGCTGGGAAGGACGAGAACGGCAAGAGCCTGTGTATTTCGGGAACACAGGATGGCGGTCCAGAGACTACGGGAAGCATCTTTATCCTGTGGGTTCACATCGTATCGTGGCGTTCAGGGATTAACCTTTTGTTACTAGGGGCGATGTGTTTCTTCACAGCGTCGTGGTGACCTTCGACATAGAGAAGAATCAGATGACTTTCACGCAGAGACAAAGGTATTAAGTACGCTATTGGTTTCTGTGTCCCATCTCTTGAAAAAAGAAGGATACTCG
>JARKIC010001131.1:0-148997 GCA_029378375.1 Mycena olivaceomarginata | reverse complement strand
TCTTCCCCGCCTGGTAGTCGGACTAACTACCCTGCCTTTGGTCACCGGTTTAAATGCTGGTTCCCCTTGACGATGTGTCAGTTAATTTTGAAAATAGCAATAATCGCAATCCGCGTTGGAACCGATCCACAGAAGACGAAGTAAGAAGATGATGGCAACGGGTTTAAAATAACTTCAGAGCAGATGCACCGTACACTACGTGAGATGATCCTCTGTCGTGTCCGTGGAAAACATCCCCATCCACGTATTATCGAGAGGAAACGACATATCAGGCAGTAAAGTCGACTTCGGAAAATGAAGCCGCCGTCCTGTACGCTGTGACATGTGCCTCCATCTGCTCGATCAACGCGACTGTACGCGGATCATCCCGCCAGTATCCCAGGGTCTTCAGCGTATCCACGATCCTGTTAGGGTTACGGACGATAAGCAACGGAAGCGAAAAGATATGAACTGCGCGCGCACCTCTCGAACCCTGTGATGCGCGCGGGGGAGACGCCACCAGCCGCGTCTGCCTCGTGCAAGCAGAACTCCGCCCAGCCGACGATGCCTGTCCAACCGACGTGCATGATGTGCGCCGGAGAGGGGAGGAGGGGCATCGTGCATAAGACGTCGTCGACCGCGCGGGCGGCTATGTCCTGTGCTTGGCGCCGCAAGACAGTGGTGCGGGTCCACTGGCTCTGTTTCCCAGTGCCTTCCTCGGCGGCGACGCGGTACTCCATTTCGCGATGCAGCGCAAGGGCCAACCCTGTGAAGCCAACGGACATAGCAAAGGCACAGGTGCGTATGTTTTCTGCGTCGTCCGCGTAAGGCTTTTGAGGGCCGTCAGAGAACCAGTGCGGTATGGGATCGCAGGCAGGGAAGTTGTCTTGCCCGAAAAAGAGGGAGATCATGGATTTCAGAATTTCTAAAGAGGCAATGAAGTTGATCACGGCGGCTTCCGCGATGCCATGCCGACGGGCATAATCTGCGGTGGTCAGACCAGCGGAAAGGAGAAGAAAAAGGCACGAACCTCCTCTGATTTTGTCGTGCAATTCACGACAAAGTCGGGTAACGTGAAACAAAACTACGGGAGGTATCAGAAACGTTGTATATAAGCACGCAGGGGGTCAAGTATTCACAAGGCCGGATTACGGTGAACACTGAATACGCTGCAGGCTTCTTCGATGCTCTCACGGCGGCTTGGGCCTGCTCGAACAGGATTTCTAACGAGGGTGGTTCGCTCCCAGTTATCAGAAGTTGATCGGTATGGGATCTAAAATTTTGAGCAATCGCGGAAAGCGCACACAAAAGACCGTACATGAGGATAGGTTTCCGTCGAGCTGTTGCTGCAAGTGACTCGGCCATCTGAACACAGTATCTAGAGACATCTACGACTAGATTCAAATATCAACACTAAAAAACCGGACCAAAGTCCACGGAGATGGTCAACGGTGGTCCAGGATCCAGCCAGTGAGCGCAGATGAGATATACATGCGGTTGCCCACGGCCTAACGCTTGAATCGTCCGCTGCGTGTATCATGAGTAGGAAAAAAGTGGCATTTAGCAAGAGACTCGCAATTAATCATTTCCATGGTTTCGAGGAGGAAACACGACGCCGCGTTGTACTCCGAAGTGTGTAGATGAATCCGAGTGTCGCATGCGAGGCTCAGAGCACGTTCATACAGAGCACGGCACACTGGAGCTCTTCGCATACCGTACGATCGAAGGTCAGCGCCCAGGAAAAAGACAGAAGTGTCCGTGAACGATGCCGGTTGCGGGCCAGGCCCGATGATGTCCGAATGGAAAGAGATCAACGAGGACACCGCACATGCACTGTAAGCCAGTACACGCGCTTCAGGTTGAAGGAGATCGATTTTCCAGCCTGCCGAGGCAAGCGTGTCTTTGAGATCACAATTCCGTAGCAATGGGTGACGATAATACTGGTGAGAATTTGTGAAACCTGTAACCGTTTAGCTGTGAGGTGTGTGTACCAGCGCAAGTGCACCCACATTCGAATAGGTGCCTCACGAGCTCCGAGGATAGGTCCCAGAAGGCGGATAGCTCAAAACTGGGCCGGACGACGAGGAGTGAGTTATACGATGAGGTAACATTGCTAGGCCCGGTTTGTGATACCCATTGTTTCGTGGGCGGCCACGAGGAACGGTAGTTGTTTTACAGCTAGTAGTAGAAGATTGTGAGGTCAAGAATTACATGACCACGGCGCGTCGTGGTTGACCTACATCACCCCTTTTTCGGCACAGCGAGGACAAGGGAGACCATTTGGTTGTGGGTGGCAGAGAACTCTTCGCGCCTTGCAAGCGTCGCAGGCAGGGGGCTTCGTTTTCTTCTTTTCAAGTGGGCTGCAGCTGCTGCGCATGGGTGCCAAGAAGATGGTGGATGGTGATTGCCGAACTCCTGAGTTTCCGCCTCAGAACCCAATTTGATGGCGGCATGAACGGCAAGAATTGAAAGTCCGCCATCCAATCGTTGAGCTGTCAGCCACACAACCGCTTCTTTCTCCTGGCTACCACCCTCCTTTCCCGCCACGCTATTTGGGGCCACTACTGGCCAGCATTACTGGCCCAGGTGACAACTTGCCGACCCACACTGCTCCTGCGCGCATTGCGAGTATTAACCAGAGATTTCCTCCTCCAACACCGGACCAAATTGCCGAGATCCGATCATATTGCTCCGGGCCATGTCCCGTCATGCCAGCACGCGATCCAGATGAGCGTAATAACACAGGTGTAATAAACCACCGAGGACCATGACAGGTTCACTATCACGCGGCTCACTTTGAGCTCGCTGGCTTTGGTTTTTCATATATATAGTGAGAAGTGCGGCCCACAAATATCATTCCACCTTCCATGTCTTTCATCCTTCAAGCTCTCATCATCCCCTCGCTGCTACACCAACAACCTGCGCCTTCAGCTCAACAGTTTTGCAGGCCCGGAGCTCCGATGAAATGATGTTTGTCTTTCGAGAGCATGAGACTCTTCCTCATACTGAATGTCTGTATTCAGCGCCGGCGGCTATGTCCCTAAAACCAGCTTGGCCATCATCGGGCTGGCAATGTTCGTTTTCTCGGGGTTGATCCACTGGATACGTGAGTATCCCCTGAAAACTATCCGAAGACACTCCTCACACGTTTGTATAAGATTTCTTCAGATTCCGCCAGCAGCTTTTCTTAATTACCTTAACATTGGGGATGACCAGTGAGCACCAGGCGTCATTCGCAGGATGTGTCTCATTGTAACACAGCCATGGCGATTGGGTTTGGCATTCGGATCGTCTTTGCCCACTCACCAACGTCGATTGGGATATATGTGATCATGGACATGGTGTGACTTCCGTCCCTCCTTGTTGTCGAACTGCTTTCAACCATTTCCATGCTCGGTGCTCCATGCTCCAGTGCATCCTCCTCTCGGTATGACCCAATGCAATACATAAAACCAGTTTCTAACCTTTATTTTCCTCAGCCCTGCGCTTTCCTGGCAACGCGACTACATGCTGCTCGCTCGCCTCGCATCCACGTTCGACACACAAGTCTCTGAGCGTTGCCTACTTATCAGGGCCTCACGCCTCGCCAAACTCTTTGTCTGCAGTGATGTTATCACGTTCTTGCTCCAGGCAGCAGGTGGAGGTCTGATGTCCAGCGGCTCCATGGCAAGCATGGGAAACAAAGTTCGTCGTAGCTTTTCACTTCGGTCAATTCATCTCACTCACTCGGGTGGGCCAGATTATAATGCTGGGTCTGTCTCTCCAGCTTGCCTCCTTCGCCATCTTCACCGCGGTCCTGATGTTGTTTGGTTTCCGGCTGTGAGTATTAATCTTGGTTTACGTATGGGTATCCCAAAAACTAATAGAAGTCTTTCAGCCGGCGCGATTTCCCGCAGTACTGGTTCCCGCAGAAAAAAGCACTCCCTTTCCGTATTTTCTCGGCGGCACCCATTGATGACTGGCGCATCCTCTTCTTCATAATATGCATAACATGCGCCGGCATCCTCGTGAGTGCCTCTTCCACTATGTATGTACCATGATCAAGTCGATGCTCATCGACTCTCTGCGACACAGATCCGCTCCATCTTCCGTATCGCGGAATTCGCTGGTGGGTCAGTGCTATATTATTCTTTCCATTCCAAACCCCAATATCGACGCATCTGGCTTATAACAGGTACAACGGATACATCACGACCCACGAAGTCTACTTTTACCTCTTTGACTCTCTGCCGCTCTGGCTTTCCATGACGCTATACTGCATCATGTGGCCGAAGAGATGTCTGAGCGATTGTCGAGCTGATGGAACGAACATTGCCCTGCACGCCGTCAAACCGAGAGTATAATTTTTACTGAGGGGTATCAACTAGTCCTGTATCCGATGGAGCAATTGAGTATCCGACGTTACCCGTGCATGTACGTTTCTGGCTGGCGACCCGTTTAATATTACCCCGGTCATGAGTTAGCTATTGTCCGCCGGACAATTTGATTGATATCCTTGCATGTAGTCCAGGCTTCTTCACAGGAATATGGACAAAACTCCCAAGAACAAAACGAGACGAAAAAAGCGAACGGTACAGACAGAGGCCCAGATGGGATTGCCTTAAATGGGTTTTTAAGTAGCCCTTCCCACGTTCAGCGTCCGCAAAGATGCGGATCTCCTACTGGTCTTAACATGGGATTGCGGGTATTTGGCTTGCACAATGTACATCCTAGAGAGTCAGGGTTATGTACCATACCATACGACCGCATAACTCACCCAGTATTTTTCCTCCCAGCGGTCTCGTTCTATCTCTACACTCAGAACTTGACGCTCAGAATGCTCCACTTGATCAGCGGCCTCCCTCAGCCTCCGAGTCGCCGTGTCTCCTCAGCATTAAAGGGTACGAAAATGAGGTTGTGCTCACTTCTCTATAGTCGCTTTCATTTTCGATTCTGCACCACCGGCGATCTCATCCTCTAGTAGTTGGATTTTCCTCGCCAGAGTCTCGTTTATCTGCTTGGCCTTCTCCTGACCTCTGCTTCCGCAAAAGAAGGCTCCGCTTCCTTGAGCTCGGCACTGTCCGCCTTTCTCAAATAGCCGCTGCTCTAATTTTTTGTCCTTCACCTCTATCTCATCTGCGCACGCGATCGTAGCATCCGTCTCGGCACGGATCTGCCTCGTTTTCTGGATACATGACCAGCATGCCTTCACTCCCGTATACTTTGCTTCGCGGATTTTGTCCATGGATACGATCGGACTCTGAACATTGATGTGTAGGTTGTCTGGCAAGCCAAATACTGTACAATTTCGTTCAAATCGGCAGTCACGCGTCACGCACCCCCCTGTCGATCACGAACTTTGGTCGATGTCACGCATCACTCCGGCCTTTGTCGAACCTTCAAGCCGTTACGCAGGCCCCAAAAATGCTCATACAGCGCCAAAAGACTAAAATTTTGGTTCAAATGTCGAAATTTTCGAGGTGTCACGCAAGAATTTGGCGGCTGCCGAAATGTCGAATAGGTAAAATGGGTCACGCGTCACAACCCCTGTCGATTTGATCGAAATTGTCCAGTAGCCGCTTTGCATCTTTTCTGACCCACTGATATGGGCTATATACTGTAAAATAATTCATGGAAACACATCTCAAAAAACGCACAATGTCATGAATCACCTGGGTTCTACTTTTTCGCGTGACGCGTCCGTATGGATACAGACATGTCTTAGCGGCACGGGACTCTCATGACGCCACCACGTGACCTTCTCACGGTTGAAACCCGGCCTCGGATTCTAAAAGCCGCTGACTCGGGGAGTCTGCGCCACGGGATACAGAAGACATTAGGGACTAGGAACCCGTACAGCGGATCCTAGTCCCCGGACGCACCAAGGGCTGACATAGAAGCGTACATGAAGTACAGGAGTGGTTGCAAACCCGATCGGGGTTTGAACCACTGGATACGATGACACTTAGGACTAGGAAACCCGAACATCAGGTCTCCTAGGTCCAACGACACCACAGAAACCAACACAGAGGAGTCCAGGAGGGAGCATCAGCATTAATGCTCCTTAATGCTATGGTGCAGGAACTGATCGCAATTGACCGCGATCGCTTTAATTCATTAGAAGCCTATATAAGCACGGTAGAATCTCCATGTACGGTAGATTCTACCTCGTCTAATCTCAGGCTTCTACCTTGGCTTGACATAGGCATTGTCTCCACCCTGCCCCGCTTCCCTCACATTGTACTACGGGTTGTATCCACACCCGGGTTGTATACCTGAGTGGATATCACACCATCTTCGACTCGTTCCAGGTTCCGCCTCACATCCCGACCTACGACATACGGCCTCCTAGGGAGGACGCCGTACAACTGGTCCTACTGCTCAGGGAACACACAAGCTATTAGCGTCTATCGGGTTTATCCTGGTTGGGGTTCTCGTCGGGTTACTCGCTGTTTAGCCGACCCAGAGGCCGTTGCTGACACACAACCTAGATCAAGAAAATACACACCTTGAGACACCGACACAGAAAAAGCACAACCCACAAAGTGGTTGTTGATGTTTGCTGTGACATCCTGATGCCAACAAAAAATGACACACTTGCTCTCAACCACCTCAAACTCGCGACACAACTGAAATAGAAAAAAAAAAGACACAACTTGGACTTAGGCCTCTCAGCAATGGACCTGTATTTCAAATTGTCAGACTTTCAATCCAATTCAAGTGGCGCCATCTTTTGCCTGTGATCAATCTCCTATCTCTCTCTCTCTCTCTCTCCCTGTCATCTGCCTCTCAGCATGGACCTACTGACCCTGGACACTGTCGGGAAATGCAACAATCCCACCTGTACTGCCACTTGCTGCGATTTCTTCCATGAAGATCTGGCCCCGGGAGTGTCGCTGAGAGGAGTGAAGTGTACCATCTGCGGCTGCTATGCCGGCCAGCATAGGAAGGCGAGCCTTCTATTTGTCTACACAGGTCTCACCTGCTCATCATCTACCAGGAGACCCCAGCGACCACCCCCACTGCAGCTGGGGCTCCGGGTCGTTGAGGACATCCTCGAGATCGTCCCCGGGATCCCCGGTCCAATAGCCTTGCTTCATCGCCGCCTCTCTGCTGATCTCGTACAGTGCGAGAGGTGTCTTGTTCCGTTCAGTTCGGATCTTGTGGTGATTCCAGTCATCACGAGTACGGTCCAGGGATGCCTGGATGCGCGGCTGGTAGACTAGGAACAGGCACGCACAATGGATCGGGTTCTTCCTGTCCAAAAGATTGTGGTCGGTGAGATAGATGAAAATCTGGCAGTAAGTTTCCAGTGTATCCTTCCGAACGTCTCTCCACAGACGTTCAATTCGGATGTTATGCAGAGACTTGACCACAATCTTTTCAGCGGATATCTTTTCGGAATTTGTTGCGGACACATACCTTCCCCGGAGATATGCTCTGTGGGCTTCACCCCAGTGCGCTATTAGCAGCCTTTCCATCTCATTGTTCTCTTTTCCGAAATCCCTCTACCGCGACTTGGCCATCCGAAAACTGCGACTGAAGCCATGAACAGCTGCCCAATAGTTTTCGCCCGCTTGTTTGAGCGGCATTCCAGGTAAATGATCAGTCGGGAGTGACCATTGATACACCCATAAACGTAGAATCCCCATGGGCGCAGTTTCTCGTTCCCGTCATTGTGCCACAGGGTGTTTGCCCCCTTACCTTGTATATGCGGTCTTTAATTATACCTGACCACCTAATGACCTCGTTAAATAAGGAGTTTCGGTGCATGCACGACGGAACATACCGGACCAAAACACCAATCTCGTCCAATCGTCTCAAGCTGTCCTGTACATGTTTCCTCGGAACGTGGATGCTCCTCGCTTCCAGGTGACCAGAAATGATGGCCGATCCAGAGAATGGGTGGAGGAGGGAAATCTCAGCCACCCTTTCGTCGAGTTCAACATCTGATATCTCTGTCCATTCCCTCCGTGCCGTAGAACACCCTGTTATCCATGTGGTTGTAAAGAGTCTGCCGGGTGACACCCATAGTCCATGCGATATCCTCCCAGGTGTTTCCCAGATCATGCAGCAGGACAGCTCTATCCAGATCTAACTGATAGGAGGGGCGGCCGCGACGACCGGTGGTATTCAGAGGAATATGGCTGAGTGCGGGTGGGGGTGGATAGTCCAAGAAGTGCTCCAACAGCTGTATGAGGCCGTTCACGTAGGCCTCTAGCGCAAGGATCGTCTCTGGGGCTGAGTGGGGGTCGTCTAAACTCGTCAAGATAGTGCATATAGCACTGAGCTGGTGCAGAACCCATTCCACTGCAGGTTGTTCGGCGTTGGGAAGTGAGTCCACGATGAACTGCGCCTCTTGCGAGATGCGGTGGGCCTCCATGAGGAAATTGTGAACATCGTCAGGACGCATGGTGTAAGTACAGAGGAGAAACGGTCGGAATTCATATGATTCGGATGATCGGTGACTACGCAATGATCAGATCGGACTTGTCAGCATCGAGATACATTTCTCACACTGTTTAACAGTCTCAGATCATTTCTGGTTGCGCCACAGCAACTCAGTGCAGACGCTCCCGTCATCTCTGCTGCCGAGGCTGTGGACAATTTTGCAGATATTGGGCCAGGGAAAAAATCGAAGAAGGTAAAGGAGGCACCAAAAGAGAACAATTCCCGGAAGGCTCCGGCAACTGAGAAAAAGGTTTGCAGATAGCAGGGATTGCCCAGCTAAGTAATTCTAAATCAGTAGAAAGCTTGGTCAGTCTACTAAGCACTACTCCGCACTCCCAAATGTAGTCTCTACAATGAAACCACAAAGCAAAAAGTGTTCAAAGTCAGGATGTGTTTGAATGCTGTGATTCTGCCGAAGAAGCATCTGTGGCAATGATCTGACCAGGACGGAGCAGGTTTTGCAGTGAGTGTTTTGTGAGCCACTCCGAAGTTGTGTCTTTTTTTGGCGTAGTTGAGCCGAAAAAGACGCAAGTTCAGCTGAAAACAGTGAAAAACACACCACTTGGCAAAACATGGTCATAAAAGCTCGCTGCTCCGGCGGTGCCCCCGTCTTTCGGGAACACAGGGAAAACGGGTTCAGAATCGCGAATGTTCAACCTGAGAAAAAAAGCACACAACCTGGCATAAGGAGGGAAAAAAATCCACAAACCTGAACTGTGTCAAAAAAAGACACAACTTCGGAGTGGCTCACAAAGGCTCACTGCAAAACCTGCTCCGTTCCTGGTCGGATCATTGCCACAGATGCTTCTTTGGCAGAATCACGGCATTCAATACACATCCTGACTTTGAACACCTTTTGCTTTGTGGTTTCATTGTAGAGACTACAGTTGGGAGTGCGGAGTCGTGCTTAGTAGACTCACCAAGCTTTCCACTGATCTAGAATTACTTAGCTGGGCAATCCCTGCTATCTGCAAACCTTTTTCCCAGTCGCCGGAGCCTTCCGGGAATTGTTCTCTTTTGGCGTCTTCTTTACCTTCTTCGATTTTTTCCCTGATCCAATATCTGCAGATCGTCCACAACCTCGGCAGCAGAGATGACGGGAGCGTCTGCACTGGGTTGCTGTGGCGCAACCGGAAATGATCTGAGACTGTTACAGCTAATGTCGGAACCGAAGGCGCGAACGAAAAATTTCCGTTTTGGGAACTTTTTCGCTGCGCCGCCCAATTCCCTCATATCTCCCTGAGTTTTGGTCAGATTACCTCGAAACATATACCATTCTTTGAGAATACTTCGTGCGAAATTAGTGATGTAAAGAAAATCACGAAAATATATTTTATCTTTCCATTTGGCACCTGAGGTGTGGTTTCTATTGAATACCCCTCGTTGCAGGGGTGGGCACTTGTTCAAACACATTAAATTTTTGGGAGGGAAAGCCTTACATGCACTATGAAGAGCGTGATGTCGCCAGAATCATGATCCTCCTCTCCATTGAGACACTATTGGCTCAGAAGTAATCTTTTGATCAAAAATTTGCTCAACCCCCCGCAACCTCTTTGATATGGAGCCAAAGTCAAACCTAAAAACAACACAGGCCATCGAGCTTTGCGTCTCCTTCAGGCTATATGCTTGAATTGTTCCTAGTTATCCTTGTGCTGGCTTTCTTGGAGGTGGTATGTCTGACAGCTTTGATTTGGATATAGTCTTTCTATGCATGTTTTTTGAGCCATTTGAGAGTCTAGGCTAAAGGGGGACGTCAGACTCGATGTCCTGCATAGATTTAGGTTTGGAATTTGGTTCCATATTGAAGAAGTTACAGGGAGTTGAAGAATTTTGATCAAAATATTACTTCTTAGCCAATGGTGTCTCAATGGGGAAGAAGATCATAATTCTGGCGACATCACCCTCTTCATATTGCATGTAAGCTTTCCCTCCCAAAAATTAATGTGTTTGAACAAGTGCCCACCCTGTGAGGAGGTGTTGTGAACAGAAACTGAGGCCCCAGTGCCAAATGGAGAAATGAAATGCATTTTCGTGTTTTCCTTTACATCACTAATTGCGCATGAATTATTCTCAAAGAATGGTATATGTTTCGAGGTAATCTGACCAAAACTCAGGGAGATATGAGGGAATCAGCTCGGTGCAATGAAAAAGTCCCAAACCGGAAATTTTCGTTTGCGCCTTCGGTTCCGACATTAGCTGGAAACAATGTGAGAAATGTATCTCGATGCTGACAAGTCCGATCTGATCATTTCGGAGAGGCCTAAGTCCAAGTTGTGTTGTTTTTTCGTTTCTATTTCAGTTGGTGTGTCGCGAGTTTGAAGTGGTTGAGAGCAAGTGTGTCATTTTTTGTTGGCATCAGGATGTCATAGCAAACATCAACATCCACTTTGTGAGTTGTGCTTTTTCTGTGTCGGTGTCTCAAGGTGGTGTATTTTCTTGATCTAGGTTGTGTGTTTTTTAAGATGTGTTCCCATGAATTATTTTACAGTATATAGCCCATATATGTGCCCATAAACAAGTTCGCTCCCGAGATCTGCGTTCGAGTCAGAAGATTTGCGTCGGTGTCCGAATCATTGACGGACGAGTTTGGCCGCCTGTGCCTACATCCGACCTGGATCGTCCGAGTCGACAAGCTTAAGGTCATGTTGTTCGTATTCGTGCATTCATTAAGTACATCGACGTCATAAGGAGCCCGCCAGCCAATTATAAAACCAATCACAAAGAAATAACACGCGCCCCAAACTCCGCAATGGGATATGTAAATCGTGGTCCCGGACAGCTCATGAACATCAAGGAGGGCGGGATCTTCAGCCGGTCCGCCAAGGCTGCGACGTTGGAGGGGGAGAACAAGCCTTGCACGATTATCTGAGAGCGAGATTGGGTTAGTTTCATTTGCCGATGGACCGAGGCTGTATTCAGGAAGAGGAGAGGGCAAGACACACGTACGAGGTCAATAGTAATTTCGGGAAACGCCTCGTCCACAAACTGAGATCAAACAAGCGATGAGCAATGTGGTATGATATCGGAGAGAAAGAAGGATTCGAGAGGCTAAGAGAAGACCACTGGGAGGAGAACAAGTGTCGGAACTTACTCTTCGCATTTGCCTCCAGCTCAGACGGCACCCACTCTCCGCGTCGCAAAAGTGCACAACCTTGACGCACGACGTCTCCTCGTTCTCCTCCCGCACGTAGAGCAACATATGCAAGAGGTGATTGATCTGCGCATTGTAAATCAACTCAACTCGAACACAATCCAGCGAGAATTAAGTAGAGTCGGGGGAACAAGCGGGGGAGGGCATGTGGCTTAGTAACTCACCTCATCTGTCCGCCACAGAATACACACAGGCTGCCCTCTTCAGCCTTGCAATCACCCCCCACCAGCGCGGCCCCCCACGTCTTGCTCCGCACGGGTACTGGTCGTACGCCCAATACACAGCCCGGAGCAGCTGCACCTGGTTCTGCGTCGCTGCAAAGACGGCGAGCAACGCCGATGAGGTAGGCGGCGAAGTAGCTGCGGCGAAGAGATTATTAGTATCGTCGTATCATCGTATGATAAACCATCGCGTGGAATTTTGCGATGAGAGGGAGGCACAACGCACCCAGCCGTCGACGGGTCGATCGCCACGTTCCCCCGCAAACACCACGGGCGTGAGCACCAGTGCGAGAACAGACAACCCCATCGGGGCCGGTGCGCGCGCGTGGCATGCGGCCGCGGTTGAAGCGCAGCAGCAAGAGGGCGAGTGGGAATAAGGCCATCACTGTGAGCCAGACGAGGGAGAACCTGTAGCAACGAAAAATATGAGCGCAGAGAAAGGAGAAGAGAAGAGAGGAGACGAGAAAAGAACACACATCTTCGACACAATCGCCAAACTCGCCCCTGTGCTCGCATACAACACCCCCACTCATACCGGTGAACATGAGCACGGACACGTACGGCGCGCCGCTGACAGGGAGGACGCGGAGGAAGACTTGCGGCACGACGCGGTCGTATGCGAGCTGTGAGAGAGTTCGGTGGCGCTGAGGATGCCTGGAATTTTGTTTAGGCTTCGACCAAGACCCTAACCCCGTAGCACAAGGAGGAAGCGTTTGCTTACCGGTCAAAACCCCACCGCAGAGGACCACCGCCGCGTCCACCACAATCCATTTTCGTAGCCATGGTCCGGCCGACTGGATGTGTTTGGTCAGCATCAGGGTGAACATGAGCAGCGGCACGAAGGCCGAAGAAATGAAAATGGAAATACAAGGACGAAGAGTGCCAAATCGTGGAAGGAGTGGAATATATAGAGGAAGAGGAAACACAGGAAACAACTTACTATCTGCGCCAGAACACTGAGCACATTTGCCCCGCCCAGCACCTGCTCCAGCGGGACCGTTGCGAGCACCAATGCGATCATCAGGGTGTTGAGCACGATCGTGGGCAGGTGCAGGTTGCGCAGGACGGTGGGGAAGTGGCCGGGCTTGATGCGACCTATGTAGGAGGGGGTGCCTGGGCGAAGGAAAAGTCAGACTTTGAGCAACATAATTGATTATGGCGAGGGGGAGAGTAAAGAAGGATGCATGCAATGACGTGGAACGCACACTCAATCCCGGTTAGCCCGAGCATCCCCAGACAAAAACCCATTGAACAGCTGCCGTGGCAATCGCGGCGTGGCTCGGCGGCTGGCCGTCCCTCCAGTTCTGTCGCAGCTGCGCGTTGCCCGTGCGCGCCCAGTGCACGGAGGAGGCGACACCCAGTGCGGTCATCGTCGCCATGTGGAATGCCAACACTACGAACGCGATGCGCGCGCTCTCCTTGAGGCCTGTGAGGCTCACAAGAGCGAAAATGACGAGAACGAGCGCGGCACCGACGAAGGGCGGGAAGGGGAGCGCAACTTCACCGGCAAGGTAGGAGGAGGCTGTGGCCGCGGATACCACGGCGGTGGCGGCGAAAGTCGAGAAGCAGCAGGGCCGCGCCGAGGAGAGCGAGGGGACTTGCGGGATACGTTCAATCTGTCGAAACCCGTCATGTTATCGCGAAGGAAGGGAGGAGCAAAGGTACATGTATGAGTATGGGCGCGCCACTGATGGGGAGTGCAGACGCAAGCTCCTCCATGATGGGCCGCCATAAAAACGGGGGTCAGCGTGGCCGCGAAAAGAGATATCGGCG
Source organism: Mycena olivaceomarginata (assembly GCA_029378375.1). Lineage (NCBI taxonomy): Eukaryota > Fungi > Basidiomycota > Agaricomycetes > Agaricales > Mycenaceae > Mycena > Mycena olivaceomarginata. Next base: position 135,443 of record JARKIC010001131.1, on the reverse strand, counting down.
AGCTGCGTCGGCGTTAGAAGAGAAGATGAGGTAGCCCAACAGTACCTGCCACGTACTATACACCGCACACCGCGACGACAGCTGGCAACGCATAGAAAACGCTCCCTAGTACCCGCGTTCCCTGACAGAGCGGCGCCAGTGAACTGCCCGCAGCAAACCCGCCCCACGAATATGCTGCAGAGTCGCTCGTCTCCGACCCTGTGGGTCCTCACCCGTGAGCTTGAGCTTCGAGAATGTGCCCCACCCGGCAAACTCAAAGTCGCTTGAGAGATTTAAAAAACGCGAGGACGTGGCGAGTGTGTTTTTGAGGGCCACCCGCCTTCTCGCGGCCGCATGCGTTGCCGGCGGAGGATTACATCGAATTGGGACTCGCGGAACGTTGGGGGATCGGCGGACTGACTCGTCCTGTGGTCGAAAAGGTCCGCGTGGGCGCGTGTGTGTGTGAAAAAATACTCACCGACACCGGGGCCGCGCGCAATGGGTTTCGATGACCATCCAAGTTCTCGGTCACGTCGTTCTCGCCCATGGCGTCCGATGGATACGAGGCAAGGTGGAGGACCATTCTGAAGTCATTGGAATACCTGATTGAGCCTTAGGGGACTCGAATCGTCGAGTGGGAGACAAAGTGGCACGATGAGGTACAGAAGCAAGCGCGCCGTGCCAGTCGGATCGTACGGGAATCGCGACGACCCTTTCTTCCTAAGAATCGCGCGCAGACCGAGCACAGAGCGTCGAATGGCGTCGAGACAGTCGAGGCTGTGAACAAAGAGGAGAATGTCCAAATGGAATTATCTGGCGAGGTGATTGGCACCAACCAATCAGATGCGGTTGAAAATTTTTTCCGAGCGATCATGAACGTCGCACAGATTGAATGAAGGGTCAACCCCCAGCACTGCGACGTCGTAAAAGTCAAAATTATTTATTTCTTGGCCCCACAGCAGGTGCCATGCTCGCTCCCTTCCGGATCCCCGGATTATACATGTAATTCAAAGCTAATTAGGAAAAATGAGTGGCTGAACGCCGAGAAATACAAGTTCAAACCATTTAATTTCCTCAACTGTGTAGCTCTGTTTGAAGTCTGCGTTGAGAATCGAACACTGGTTGAACTCCACCGGCAATCAATTGAGTCATGATCACCGTTCGGGGCCATTGGTCGATCGTCTAGGTTTGCTGTTCAAGCTTGGTTCAACTCCGGTTTTGAGTTTTCTAGGCGTTGAGTCGATACCATAATGCAATATTGTCGAATCGTTTTGAACGAAGCTGTTTCCCAGCCGATTTCGTCCTTTGTTTCCCTTCAAGACTCAGGTGCGTATCCGAATAAATTCGATTGTCATCTTTGATAGACTCTGCGCTATTACAACCCATGCAAACCAATTAACCCGGAATTCAGATCCCACACCATTAGTGCACGCGCCACCCGGTTGGTACACCCGGTGGAATGTACTTGACGTCGCTGCCCGGGCTGTTCTCGCTGCACTGTCAGCAGAGGGATATCTTGCAGAGTGCAGGTCCAAAGAGAAGGCAAGAACTTGAAGAAGTGTTAGAAAATGAACGTTGATGGAGCCGTAGATTGTGCGTGTTGGAATCACTACGTTCAAGGGTGGCCTAAACACAGTTTGGGTAGTTGAGTTTAGATATGTGTAGACATGTTTAGTTCGGCCACACAGATCCCGGTTAGACGACTATACACAGTGTCCGGGTAGCTGGGTGTAGCCGAAGCGTAGACAACTACGCAGAGTCTGTATATGTCAGTGTAGTGAGGGTAGGTACATCCGCAGAGCTGCACAGACCAGAGTTTCTCTTGCCAGCCCAACATCCGCAGCAGGTGTTGTTACAGTATCTTATCCTGTGGAGATGACTACACAGACCTACCATGACCTACACTGACCTACGCTGACATGCACTGACATACACTGACCTGCCCAGAGCTATACAGAGCTACACAGAGCCTGTCCAGCCACCTACACAGAGTGATCTGTAGAGGTCTGTGTAGGTACCTGAACCAAGCCTCTGTGCAGGGAGGGTCTGAACACAGTGAATGGTTCACCGATGGGGGACGACAGCGTGGGGGCCGCCCATGGTGCGCCCAGGTTTTCGAAGTATCAGCTCTGTGAGGCGACGGCAACGGTTGTCCGTAATCCAATTATACCTTCGAAATTTGGAGCCGCAAACAGTGGGGTGTCCTAGACCAGTGGCCTAGTCCGACCCGTTCTATTGAATCTGAGGCCGCATGGTTTTCTACGAGGGTCCGTGGACATGGCTGTTCCGGACGATCTGGGACCCGCTAGAGGGCCGAACGAGCATCGAACGTATGCAGTAATGCGTGGGAGCAACATCATGCGAGCCCCGAATTCTTTGAACCGAAACTGGAGGCTGTGTACGCGCGAGTTTCTTATTTCAAGCGGTCCGTAATCAGGCGAATTAGCTTTTCGAATTCGTTGGCCGCCACTCACCTACAATGTCACTAGAAACTGTTAGTGTTGCTGGTCTGGTGGTACCCTTTTGCGCTGGTTTTACGACTTTCCTTCCCTTTCCGTTCATCATGCGGCATGGATTCGCTCCGTTTCAGGAGGGTCGCACTGCTTCCTGAGGTGAGCTCCACACCCGTTTTAGGTTGACGTGAGAGTCGGTGCAACTCCACCATCATCCTTCCGCGCTTCCACCGGTTCTCGGGTCTAACGTACAGCGGCAAGGAATCCCCGCACTTGCGAAAGGTATAAAGAGCTTCACGAAATTGCACAGAACCCATTCTACTCCACAACAATGTTTTTCAACTTCTTCTCTCTCACCGCCCTCGCCGCCCTTGCCACCACGGCCAACGCGCAGGGCAGCTCCTGTCCCGAGGCTGCGCGCTTCGGGAACGTCAACGTCTCGCCTTCGACCCTTTCACCTGGAGAAGTGATCGTTTTTTTCTTTCTGGGCGTTCTCGTCACTGATGGCGTTCGATTCAGACCTTCACGGTCACCACAACCTGACCTGCGCTATCCAGAAGGGAAAATACCCCGACCTTCTTGGACTACTACATCAGCGCGACGGCCACGCACACCGTCACCGGCCCCATCCTCATTGCGCGAAGGACCTACGACAATACAACGTCGCCCCCGATCGACCAGTTCACCGCGGTTGTAGGTGTTCAAGTAATTTCAGTTCGAGGCGATGGCTGATGGGGGCGCGTAGCTTCCAAACTGGTTCTATTTCACCGACGCCACGTACTCCTTGCTGTTGGACAACAGCTTTCGCGCGCCCCGGCCCTACGGGCGAAAGCGTGATTACTACTGGAGGGATCTTGACCCCAATCAATATCACCGGCTTTTAGGCGGAGACTTGGAATGGACGCTGAATAGCTGATTCGAATTTCTCATTAATAATACATGGACTCGTGTTCTCGGCAGTTAATTCATTAATCATTGTTCAAATCAAGCTCAGTTCAACTTCCGCTCAGAATTTGCTGAGTGCTGAGCCCAAACCATGATGCAAGATTTGTCGAAACATTTTGAACGACTCACGTCGCCCCACCTAAGCTCTTCATTATCAATAATCCCTGCCACGTTCAATTCGGCTCCAAGCATTGCATCCGTTTGCATTTCGTTTACCATCCCTGTAAAATTCGTTCAACTGGGTCTGCGCCGCCGTTCAAATGACCTTTACCAGCGGTGATTCAAGTCTATCTGATTTTTCACTCTCGGAATGCTGTGTTGAGCTTGGAGTACGGCACACCGCTACGGCTATTTTTTCCGACTCCTACTAATGGTGCAACTCAGTGAATGTTTTGATGCCAAATCGAACACCCCCACGTGACCGCGGTTTAAATCAACCGGCAATCATCGGTTGGGCGGACTCCCGGCTCCAATCAAGCTCCAATGCGTTCATTGGCTTTGCTCCTCGCGGGACGTCATGGATGATTCATTGGAGAAAGTATTCCGCTGTATAAAATCACGGCGAGCGCCGTGGATTCGCATCACTCCTCCCCCATATACTTAATTAACCACTCCCACCACTTGTGAGTTCTCTTGCACGCCACGATCCTTTTCCCTAATCGATCTCTCTACAGTATTATCCACGACATGTCTGACACTGGTCGCCAATCTTTCACTGACAAGGCCGGCGCTGCCCTGAAGGTCAGTCGTCATTGTTCAGCTCCTCGTCCCAGTGTCTGATCGAACATCATTTAGCCCGACAGCCAGAAGTCGACCACCGAGCAACTCGGCGATCACCTCAAGGGTACTGGAGACAGCGTCGCCTCCACATTCCAGCCCCAATCCGACAAGAGCGCGGGTCAGAAAGTCCGGCGACAACGTTCTCCTCGAACTCGAAACCACAATGACGACTCGTTGCTCACGAAGGCGAAGAACGCCGTCGGAATGGGCGAGAAGAAGTAAATCTGCTGATCGCTGGAATTGAAACGAGCATTGTATTTAAAAGCAAAGCCACATTGTATTTCCTGTATACTCAACACGCTCGTAATTTTATCTGGACATCTTTATTGGAACGGCTGCTTCCAGCTAGAACCGGTTTGAACGACAGGAAGCGGAGCTTCTCAGGTTGTCGCTTTGATGATGCATATGCGCAGTTCAAGCTACTCAAGTATACAAGTTACGACACAAAACTGCACCCTCCGCCCCACAGTACCCGGCCTGAATCAAGAGCACACAGTCAAGTCGTGGTCGGACCGGTGCCCCAATACGTCAGGGTTCGGTCGCCCGGATTGAGCGAACAGTACCTACCCTCAAATTGAGAGCAGTTAACACGTCGGAACGGCGTGTATGGCACGGAAGAACACGAGCCACAAGGAAGATCAGACTTGAGGGGCAGAATTCGATGATGCCGACAGCGAGAAAGACTGCGTAGCGAATTGGTCGAGTGACTGTCTAGCCATGTTTCCCATTCAGGCTTCGGAGCAGGATCTGCCCAGCAAGGATTCATTCGTGCATTGGCGTCAGTGGATCGTCACTTCAGCAAAGCGTACGAGTCGAAGAGTAGAAGGAATTTTTGCAAATGGATTGATTTCTACAAACAAACAACACTAGTAGATGGTCAGAGGAGCGGGATTTCTTTTGAGCTGCGACTCACCCTGTTCAGACGAAATTGGTGGCTCTGGGGGCCGACATGGATCTGTATTTCGTCGTTCACGAACTGCCGCAACGCGACGATAATGTCACCATCGGGTGTCGTGTCCGCCCCATCAGGCGGGAAGATGAGCCGGAAAGACTGCAGTGGCGCATGGGGCGGCTGCGCGCCGGGCAGTGAGAAGCGCTTATGAGGGCCACACAGTCCTCGCGCTTGGAAAAGCACGCCCACAGTGTGAGATTGCGGAGATTTGGAAGGAAAATTCTCCGCGCCCCCATTACCGCCAAGAAGGTACGAAAAGGGGTCGAGTCGTCGTCGGCTTCATCATCTGGGTTCGAATAGAACAGTTCCAAGTCTGTGGAGACTGGGAATCGGGTGGAAGTATTCGACCACGACGTGAGGGGTGCCAGTCGGCTGTCGGCATAACCATGCGTAATGACGCCAATGGCGGGGGGGCCGAGCGCGTGAGGAAGGAAATGAAGTCGTGGATGGTAATGTCGAAGTCGGCGATCCTCCGAGGTGCTCGAGGGAGGGAAGGGTAATGTATTGCAAAATGAAGGCGCTGTTGCCGTGGTATCCTTCAATAGCGCGACTTTGGGGCATTCCAAGACGGAGCGCCCGCAGTGGACGTGTGGGGTCAATGACTGCAAGGGTGACCCGGCTGAGTAGATATCTTGCTCGTAAAATACGTCGTCAAAGGCGCATTCCACGAGCTCCGGAGCCGTGCGCAGTATCTCCAAGCACTCGTCCGCATTCAGGAAGTCGGCTTCCACAGAGTTCGTCTCGTCGGCGCCGATTGTTAATGTTCTCAGCGAGTGGAATGGCCCTTGCATCCGTAGCCGCTGAAGATCGTCGCCAGTCCGGACGAACAGCTTTAGATTCTGCAGCTGGACCCTGTACCGTTGGACGAGGACCTCTATACGCCGGTCTAAAGAACCATGCAGAGAAAAGGACAGGGGCAGAGTTCGCGCCCGATCAATCCAAAGCCTGCAGAGTTTGGCGAACTTAGCACCGCGTGGCAAAAATTCCAGCGGATTCCAGCCCACAAGAATGGCGTCGAGAGTGCGATATGCGCCACAGCTGACAGATATTAAGGAATACCATCGGCGCAGTGAGCGAACCTGGTCGAGGCGTGGTGGGTACGCAGTGCAGGAAGATATCCGATGTGATTTCGACTGGCAAACGCGCCATCGGGTCGAGCCTGGAGTTTAATTCGGACTGAGCCTGGCTCCGCTTGTTCTCCAAGTCTCGGAGAACCCGTTTCTGTGTGTCGATGGCGGATTTGAGCTCGTCGATATGCGTACGCAGCTCAGATAAGGATTTCATTGCCAGCGCGGCGGTGGTTGGTGAGAAAGATTAGTACCATCACTGATTGATCGTCGGGTTTAATCGGCGTTCCACTCTTGACAGACACCACTATCTCCTCTGCGCAGTTGCGGCGCAGAGTCTCGAGCCCGGTCAATTGTTGTCCAAAATCCTTCGTACCATGACGCAACCGAATTAGTGTTTTGCAGTGGCCCGGCCTGAAGCCCTGAAGCCCGCCAAGCCGGGCCCCACAGGCCCGAGCCGAGCCGGGCCCTACACCGGGCTTCATCGGGCCCAGGGCTTGGGCTTGGAAATTTTCAAGCCCTGCCAGGCCCCTAAGCCCGGGCTTGGCCGGCTAAATATTACCCGGACCGTAACGTAAGGCTGGGCACGAGTCCAGGTCACCTGGGTATGTATTTTTGATCTATGACGCACTGCCTCAAAATTTGGATGGGATTCACCCATTGATTTTTTGATGTGTGCGTCATTGTTCTACTTACCTCCAACGTTTAACCCCCGTGATTTCCTTTCTCCTGTATAGTTCTGAGTTCGGGATTCGGCACCAGCCTCGCTGTCCGGTATAAAAGTGAGAAACATCGTGACTTCACATAATTTTTCCTCTGCCATACAGTGACAGGTGATGTCAGGAGGACCCATTGCGCCAAAGGCACCCCGCATTCGAAATGCGCCCAATCGAATTCCCACCACTGTCTCGGACAGCTCCAGTACGTATTCTATTTTCTCCTCGGTCTGGCTTCTTGGTGACACACTTTGATCTTCTGCTCAGCGGCCGCTCTCACCGCTTATATCAACCGTATCACAGAACTCTGTCCTCACTTGCCCCCATCTGTCCCTGAGGGTACCCCTGATGACAGCCCGGGCACCGTTGACGGCAAAATCTATCGAGTCGTTCATCATGTCTTCGGTGGTCGATTCCAATGCTCCTGCAGACACATTCACTCGTCGGATGGACGTACTCTTCGGTAATGATTGTCGTGACGCTAAAGGTCGCTTCCATCATGTCCGCCTGTGGCCCCTACGGCATGATTCTCTTCGCCAAGTATCTGCGCACGATCAAGTGGGCCACTGACGGAATACCTCTCACCACAGCTGCCCTCAAGTTGTCGGAAGTCGCAAAAAGAGATGGAGGTACTTTGGTGCGTGAAACATCTGCCTTGATGACGTTACTTGAGTTACATGCAGTTATCACCCCCGTGTATCAATTGGCCCATCACCTTCCACCGCCTCCGCATCCGGTTCGAAGCGTGCAGCCGGGGAAGCTTTGTCTGACGATGAGGATGGCCCTTTGTTCAAGAGACCAGAACATATACCAAAGTACGTACTTCTCCTCAATGTCACTGCCTGTCCTAATGCTATCATTAGCCCGCAACGGCACCGTTACCATTGAAGATGAAGACGAAGATGAGTTTCCCGCCTCTATTCCCCCGCCTCCTAAATGTTTGTCTGGTACTATGGATTCTACCTGCTACTACTGAACAGCGTTCGTAGCCCAAAGCCCAAACCGTGCTTCCAGTGTTCAGCGGGCGGCTCCGTCGAAGCCGAGAACGAATTCTAGTGGTATGTCATCAGTTCAACATTGATTGTGAGCCATTGTAATGTTCACTCTTTAAGGCAAGAAGTCTATTTGAGTCTCGGGGATAAAAAAGGCAAGCCTCGTTGCTCGCAACACCTGACATGCCTTGGTTTACCTTTTGTTTCGACAGCCGCATACTTGCAGACCAGAAGAAGAGCCACGTAACCCCGCCGCCCCCTGGATCTGATCCCACGGCTACTGGTGACGATGGGCTTCTTCTTGATATCGACGTCGCCGAGATAACCGTATCGGAGACATTGGACACCCACCGCCGATCTCAAGAATTCTTCCACCCGGCCACGCCTATGGTTGGAAGCGGGGTCAACTAAACTTCATCGGAAGTGCAAAAATTTGCCCGTATGTCATTTAATTCAGATGTGGTTTCCATTGACCTATACGTAGCCGGAGTACCACAAATGGTGTGCTAAAACAGGGTTTGTATCTCGCCTTGCAGCAGATGTCAAGGAACGGAAGCAAGCTGAGGCTGCGGGCCGATGCGGAGGTGAAGAGACTTCACCAGCAGACTCTTGAGCCGCATCTTCGTGAGAAACCGGAGCGTGTGATACCCTATTCGATGAGCTTTGGCGCGAGGCTGCTCTCGAATGGCTCATCGCTACTGACCAGGTATGTATTCTTTTTTTAATATCAGAAACCAATGCTCACAGACTCACATTCAGCCAAAGTTCAAGACAATGATCGACATTGCTGCCCGTGCGACAAACGTGTCATCATTCCGGGCATGCGCTCAACCCGCGAAGAGATAATGAAGCGTTCCACGAACAAATGGACAAGTTTGCCGGACTCGTCTGCATGTGAGTTCTACATCATTTTATTTATGTTCTGGACCGAGACAAATTATACTCCAGAGCGACGCCGTCACAGGCAAGATCCATGTGACCTGCGATGCTTGGCAGGCCGGAACACTGATGGTTATTTCGTTGTCACCGGCCATTGGCTCGAGGAGACCTCTCCCGGTTGTATGGGTTCTCCAGGAAGCTATTCTTGGCTTCACGCGGACTCAACAACGCTCATCACGGGGTTCGGCTTGGCCAAGCGCTCTTCAAAATAATCAAACGGCTCAACTTAGAGGGTCGGGTGAGCCTATTCTTCCCCTTTCGTGACGGTTACTTTGTGGCTGATTTTCTTTTTTTAAAGTTGGGTTAGGTGACATGCGACAATGCCACAAACAACGGAACTATGCTCGTTGAGCTGGCCCGTTTACTTCTCGCAGCCACTAATCGGGTTTGGGACCCGATTGAGCATCGAATCAAGTGAGTGATGCTGTATGATCCCTGTCTACAGCGCTTCAATTTCAGTACAGTTGTCTTGCGCATGTCATCAACCTCGCCACCCCAGAAATTGATCTCGGCGTACAGTAAATCACCTCATTTCAACCCTCACGATCCCAATGCCCATGTTCCCACCACCGAGACTCTACCTGGATCCACTCGCGACGAAATTGGCCTCGTACGCGCAATTGCCGTCAAGGTCCATAAACTAGACGCATTGTTGTTCAATCTAATTCTTTTGTCCATACAGGAACGTTCTTCCTCGAAGCGCAAGGAACTCTTCAAGACTATTCAAACACGAAGCCAAGCCGATCCTGCCGTGATCGCCAAGCAGATGGTTCTCGACATGAAAGTCCGCTGGTCGTCAACGTTTGCGATGCTTAAGCGTGGATATCAGCTCAGGAAGGCAAGTTCCCGCTTCACACGTAACAGCGACTTTTGACGAACTGTTCGCGCAGGAGGTAAACAAATTTGTTTTCGAAATCTCTCAAGAAGCTCGCGGCTTTACGGCTGGAAGAAGAGGAATGGGAACGCGTGGAATTGTTTGTTCACATACTCAAGGTATCTGCACTGTTTACCATGTTACAACGGCTCGCTCATTTATTTCGGTTTTAGAGTGCGGAGAAGGCACAGCATGCTTTCTCCGCTGATATGCGGTCAACACTTCACCTCGCAATCCCGGCCCTGGAGCAGTTACATACGACGTGGAGTAAAACGCGCAACGACTGCGAAGTATGCCCGTTTTTGGTCTGCACTTAACGAGGCGCTGGAGAAGGTCAACGAATATTACGAAAAAACTTCAACATCAAATGTGTACACTTTTGCGATGGGTATATAGTCTCTTCAGCTATGTCTTCCGTTCTAACCATGTTTCAGTCCTCGATCCTCGCAAGAAACTGGCGTATTTCACGAAGAACTGGGACAAGGAGCTTCAGGCGGCGGCGCTTGCAAACATGGAGGAAACGGTATGTGTTTGATTGAGATAGTGATCGAAATTAATTGAGTCTGTTTTAGTTTCAACAGCGTTATCTTGAATTGCATGCCAACAAAGCTGCGCAAACGCCGGCGCTGTTCAGTCAGCAGTCACAGGCTCCGGACAAGAGCGGGCTGCGAGAACTTACACCAGACGGCGACGAAGATGAGCCCAAGCTTGCAGAGGCGCACCTTGACCCGACCAAACCCTGGCGGGATGAATTTCAGAGCTATCTTGACGCTCGGGAGTCTGTCCCGGAGGGGATGACGACAATTGAGTGGTGGGGTGTATGTTTTCATTTTAAATGGTTGTTACGGTCCGCTGAGATTGTTTTGAAGCACAATTATCATCGGTACCCTGTCTGGGATCGTTGGCCCGCGATTACCTGGCTATCATGGCGTCATCAGTATCTTCCGAACGCGCCTTTTTCCTCTTGCCGGAATCACAATCAGCAAACGTCGCAATCGGTTGAAGGGTGATCTTGTCGAAGCGTTGCAGGTCCTGAAGTGCTTGATGTGCCGTGAGTTGTTATTCCGCGAACCCGAGATATTAGATGAGGAAGAGTGGGAGATGGGGGCCCGGGTGAGGATACGGTTAAAGATCAGATGGGTTGGGATTGCTTCTTGGACGATGCTGTGGATAATTACGAGGCGGATGTAGATATGGATGATTAAAAATGATATTTTACATAATATTTGACGTCCAGGCCCCGGCCTAAGCCCAAGCCGGGCCGGGCCAGGCCCTCCCCCAGGGCTTGGCTCGGGCCTCAAGAAATAGAAGCCCAAGCCCTCCCAGGCCGGGCCCAAGCCCCGGCTTTCAGGCCGAGCCGGGCCCTGCAAAACACTACTTACGGTACGCCTCCTTCACTTGATTCTCACAACATTCATCTCATGATCCCTGCGCAGGCTAAGAAGGACCGGTGCGCTGCGCTCTACGACTGCATCCGTGCACACATCGTCGCACTGTGCGCCTGCAAGACTGGCTCCAAGGTCATCTGGCTCTTGTACACTCATCCAATCCAGTTCATCCTTAACCCCCCTCTCAAGCGTCTTCTCCGGCGAGCGGATGCGCGCCTACTACGGGTACTAACCTATATTCGCTGATTTCCATGCTGAATGCCACCAAAGCGTTGGCAAGCGCGTTGTACGCTTCTTCCTTGATTCTTCTATTCAGACCTCGACCTTTCAAAAGAAAAGACGACTCCGGAGGGTGCCGATTGTCAGAAAAACATAAATATATTAGAATGATTTGACACAGTAGGAGAAATCCCGAGTAGTACAACCCTGTTGCCAGTGAGGCTTGCGCGTGCGAACGGATCTATGGAAAGTGAAATCTAGAGGAGATCACGATTGGGTATAAAGAAACCGAGAGAAGAAAAAAAACTCACCCATGCCTTCGCCGCCGAAGAAATATACAGATGTCAAGCCTATTGGCGCTGAAGCACGGGCGGACCGTGAAGCGCCAAAATGCAAATGCAGCCCAATTCCAAGACCACAGCGGGAAGAAGCCAGCAGAAAATACAATAGACAAATCAGTCCCGAGATACATCTCTGTTTCTGGAGTTACTAGCTCGACCAAAAGCGTGTATCTGAGACCAAGTTAGCGAGGTGTATATGCGGGTGAGTTAGGACGTCCGGCCTCCAACCTCTCTATTTCGTTTACACGCCACGAAAGCGTCTGTCTGCGCCCAAAAATCGGGCAGCCCCCCTTGCGCTGACAAGCCAATTTCCCCAGTAGTCCCCGTCGATTTCAATGACGAATGGCACGTCGTATACGTGCGGAGTTCGCGCCATTTGGTACAGGTTTCTATGCGAAGGGTGCCATTTCAGCGCCGCAAGTGAAAGGTGCGGGCATTCCGCCAGCACTGCCAGTGCATTTTAGGGAGGTATATAGCGGTCCAGAGCGAGGTGGGTGAGTGCAGGCAGCAACCGAACATCCGGGAGGTACCTCTGCGATGCCGACGAAGCCAAATATGTCGAGATGCGCAGCGTCACGGAGTGGAATAACGGGTGTGCCAGAATGATTGAGCGGAACTTGGACAGTTCTTCCAAATTCATAGCCAGCCTTTCGACCCGCATTTCTGCGATGAAAGGAAGGAGCTTCGGACTCGTGAAGTCGTAGTTTCGAGCACAGTTGAAGCCGCGTCTATGGTGCACACCTGTACGGACGCAATTAACTTGCAATTTCATGCACTGGAAAAAGGTGTAAAGACGCGTACGGAGCCGGGAGGAACACCACTGGCACCTGGATCTGAATGCTGAAAAAGAAAAACCTTACCAGGCCAAACACATCCGAAGCGGCGGGGATGGCCTATATCTGTACGGATGCGATTAATTCAATCTGAATCCGCAATGGAAAAGGTGTCGAGACGCGTACGGAAGATCGCCACTAGCACCTGAATGTCAAAAAAAAAAAACCTTACAGTCCAAGAAAGACGGCCCGACCCCGAATCGAACGGGTTGTCCTGCATACTGACGTAGTCACGGCCAGGCAAAGCAGGCGCAGTCCATCCGCCATCGATCCGATATCTGGCTACCGCGGCGGCTGCTTGGGTGGGATCGAATCGGCAGTGGAGGTACATACGGCAGACGATAGAGTACATTATGGATTTTTGAGACATCCACCAGGACCATGGCCAGGATAGGCAAGCATGCGGGGCACAAAGGATTTGGACTTGCCGCATGTGTATCTTCCACGGACCGCTGGTTTATTCCATAAGATCCAAGAGTTTTTTTATGTTGGAGCCACTGGTCGGGAGTAACGTTTCTGAAAAAGACTCGGAGACTTCAGACGCTTGGTGGCTAGAATTGGGCCACTCGGGCCAGTTCGGAACCGTAGAAGATAATCTGTCGCAGAGATTCGTAGCACCGAAGATGCAGATCCTCTTCTCGGCCCGGGGGTACACTCTGGCTTCAAAAGTAAATTAAAGTGCGTACATTTCCGCGCTAAGGCACAAACACTCACTCTGTCGGTGATTTTTTTACTCTGCCGAGGTGGCTTTATCCACCATCCCTTCGTGCAGATTCACCAGATTCGTAGGAGTGAGTTGCTTTCTTCGACGAGGGTATGGCGCTGCTCTGTTTCCTTCGCTCGTTTGCACTCCAGCTCGGATGAAGTGGGCGCTTCTTTTTCTGAATGCTCTTTGCGTGGGCTCCGCTGGACTGGTCTGCATAGATTTGTGTTGATGGTAGACAGTAGATAGTACATGGCATATCGTTTATTCTCCTCAAATCATAACGTTACAGAAACGAAAAGGATACTGCTAAGCCAAGAACTGGACACCCAGGAGAAAAAAATTGATGACAATAACAGTAAACTGTACCCATGCGACGAGCACGAAGCTCGTGGAGCGAGGAAGCATTTCCAGCTCATCGACCCGTGAGAACCGGGGAGGTTCTGCGTCTGGATGAGTTTTATGTCGGTGTTAGCCCAATCAAAAGTGTTCTAATGAGCTATGTACCTTCGCCAGCCACACTTGTTGTATCCCAGTTCTCCACTTCACCTCCAACATCTTCATCGCTCTCCTCTTCGGCAGACTCCGTGGACGTATTCGTATATTCACTGCCGGTATCTTCCGCTGCGCAATAAAATATGAGCGCTCCCCATCTTAGCAATGCAGAATTGGTTTCATAACTCACCCACAAATGGATCCAAAGTTATCTGCAGAAGCAGAAGCCCAGTTCTCCCGCCACATCTTGGCTATAGGGATCAAACCCCTTGCCTTCATAGAATTGGCGGAGCCCCTCATATATATGCCCATCCCAATATTTACCCATAGCCTCCATCTCCAACTGAAAGAAGGGAAATCCGAGTTGCTTTACCTCCTCCTCGGTCAACTGTTCAACTCCTGATGGATCCAGTGACCAATAGTAGACAGGCTGGTCTGCAATGCCGCACTGGATATCCTTTAAGGGGCATATAAATAGATAGCCTGCAGGTAGATTTTCTACGGTATCGAGAGTGCTGAGTTTATAGGAAACATTCGTGACGAGAGCTGTGGAGCGGGGCGTAAGCTACCTTGGATGTGTACTGGAACCAGTGACACGCTTACCGAATCCTCGTGGTAGGCCGGAATTGCATGGAGTTGTTGAAAAAGATAATTGGCTTGGGTAAGCCATGCCTTGGGCGCCGAGACCCCGGCGAAATGACAAGAAATCTGTTTGATCCCTGCGACGGTCACATGACTCAATACTGGGATGAGCGTGTCAACAGAACGGTGCTACTGCGGGAAGCTCAAACTAACCGAAGCTAGGTGTCACTGGGATCCTTTCTCTCAGTGAAAAACACGTCGGAAGTCCCGTCATCAACGGTCCACCAGAAGTATCTGAAGTTGTCCACGGGGACATATCCGATTGTGACTGGATTTTCGGAATGCGGTCCCCAGATAATTGAACCAACGGTCATGGACAACGACTCCGGCATATCCGTGAATCTGCAGTGACGCTGACAAATAGCATCATAGCGATCCAACGGAATCGAATCAATAAAAGTCGAGTTGTGATGCGGTTCAAAAAGATTCAGATATGCGACACGTCGATGTGACAACGAGAACCCATGACAATCATGGCGGTTACCCGTGATAATTACGCAGAGGCGGTCCGGTCGATGCTCGCATCCAGCTGCTAGTTCCGACAACACTCTATCCCAGGCTGTCAGATTCAAACTCAAGACAAGGTGAGAAAACTTGCAAAGACATAGATTTGAAATAATTACGGGCGTCCTGCCTTTTCCGCGTTGAGGAGGGGATGAATGAGCATTGAATGTTCGCACAGTATACTCCTCGTCCTACGAGAACTGATAAACCTCTTCAGAATGGCACAGAGCATACACACCAGAAAACCCCAGCAATAGACGGTTGACACTGGGGACACACAAGCTTTCATCATCATCTCTCTCAAGGGTATCAAGTCTTATTGGTTTCCGGAGAGAATAAGACCAATGGTTTCGAGTTCAAGTAGAAAAGTCACCGTCGTGGAAGATCATGGCTTGTAGAGCCGACGATCTGGAGATCGCGTAGAGTTGCGGAAAATTTGGGTGCCTATAACGATGAGACGATGAGACTATGATTGGTTTTCAGATCGAACAGATGAATTCCAACCGCAGCCAGGAGTATCTGAGAATGTCCTCTCGCCATTCCTTCCAAGAGAATCATCTCACGAATCTCGATGAAAAAACTCGAACGCACCTCCTCGCCGGTCTCTCCCTGATACGTAAACACCAGCATTTTCGACTTACAGCCTTGCACCCGCGCTGAGTATATTTTCGGACCCGTGCTCCCACTTGGTATTGAACAACGTTGTGGAGGGGGCGGATGGCCGACGTGTGGAAACGTAGTGTTAGGGCACCTAGACCCCTACACTGCGACGTCGTCGTTTCCAGCATTTTTCTTGAAATAAACACGCATACCAAACATATATCCTGTTTTATATTCTCCTTTATTTTTCATTGGTTTTATAGCTTACTGACGAATTTGTTTTACGAAGATTTCTTGCAGGACTTTACCTTGCGAACCGCGGGCGCTTACACGGCGCTAATCGGACTTTGGGTCCGATTACCCTCGTCATATGACTTACCCGCTCGGTCACGAACGCGCTATCGCCAGCGCGAACACAAGGCAAGCCCCGAGAAATATTCGGGCACTTTTCCATCTATTCCCCGTCCAGCATCCCCGGTGACGTTCCCGGGCGTCTTCAATTTAGTCCGGTTTCGGGGGTATTTTTACATTGTTTTATCTTACTTACCGCATGTACCTTTTTCTGACAGGTGATTGAGCGTGCGGACGCGACCGAAACCAAAGGGATGTAGGTCCAGCGGAGGAGGGTGCTGTTGCGGGGCAGCACCGGGGCCGTTGGCGGGCGGCCCCCTCGCTTCTTTTGCGGAATTCGGACCGAGTCATTGCGAAAACTCGCATACCCTGGGTGTAGGAAGCGGACGTTCGTAAAGTCACCTGGAATATTGCCTTGACATGGGCTAGATAGTATGTTTTTATTCTGTAGCGCAGCCCCGACGGCCTTTGAGTACGGGCGCGTCGGGTGTCAAAACATTATGTACATTATTTACGGATCATTATGTCACCTTCTTGCTTGCCTCACACCACCACATCGGGTGCCACGACACACTCAAGACGCGTCAACTGGACGTCTTACGTCTGGTTTAACTATTCCAATTCGCATACGAACGTCAAGACTCTCTCACGACCACCTTTTCAGTCGGATCGGTTCCGGCTGTCAAGCTTTTTATAGTCGTGCTTCGCGCAGGCTTCTTGCTCGTGCTTCGCGCAGAGTATTCGACGGCTTTCAACGCTACCTAACAATTCGACGACGAAACCTAGATCTGGTATAGAACGCCTACGTTCTAGACCGCCGACCAATACTCCGCTTGTGTCCAGATTTTGCCTACGAAATCTCGGACTCATACTGTTACTTTGATCGGACGAAATCATCTTACTATGTATTTTCTTCGATACGTAGTCCTTCCCTTCTCCCTTACGATCACCTCGATTTCACATCTTACGCCCCCAAATTTCTTCTACCACTTTTATCCCCACATCGAACCACCTACCGGGTAAATCCCTCTTCTTCAGTGGTGACCACCGCAGGGGGAATTATTCTTGGAATAGTTCACTGGGGATTTAGTGGATATTACCACTGGATTCATTTGCCGATTGCTTTGCGCTCGGCGTCTATAGAGACTCATCAACTCCATCATCGCCTTCCGAAATCTCTCTCCATCCAGACGAGACGGACTACTTGCCCACATCGTTGATACCATCTATTACCATTACCCCTACAGTCCATTCTCCGTCCTCGCTACCATCCGTATCGACCGTTTCTTCTCTTACATCTACGCCTTCCACATCATCTTCTCCTTCCCCGTTACCTACTACCGCTATCATGTCGACTAAAATCCAGGCACTCGTACCGTTGCCTATACCTCGCACTTCCGAGGCGCCGTCCTTTGATGGGTCGGGTTTGACAGAGTTCCTGTCGATCCTGAAACAGCATGGGGAGCGCGCTGGAATATCCGAGGATGATCTCGTACCGCACATCCTCCAGTATTGCACTGAGGACGTTAAGCGTGTTTTGAGGCACTCCGCCGAGCTGAAGCCGTCTGCGAATGACTGGGCTGCAGCTGAGGAGGAGATGCGATCTCTATATGGATCTGAGGACCAACCAGCTCGTTTTACGGTCGAGGACTTGCGTCAGTTTTGCAACGAGACCAGCGCCAAGCCTCCGTTCGAGACTCGTGGTGAAATTGAGACGTACCAGAGACGTTTCAAGGAAATCGCGGGGACTCTGTTGGACGAGAGCATGATCACGCAAAAGGAGTACGACCTCCATTTCGTGACGGGTCTTCCCAAGAAGACTTTCAAATATGTCGACAACAAGCTGCCGGCAGCCAATCGAGTAATCACCAACCCCCCGAAAATGAGAGAGGTGCGTAAATTACTTGATGGAATGTTCGTTCCGAATTCGTTGCAAACCTTTGCACGAAATAATTTCATGGCGGAAACCGAGACGCAAACGACGCCAGTGGCTACGAAACCGGCCCAACGAGTCGTGCGTTTTGAACCGGAGCCTGTTGTGGTACCTCCCGCAGCTCCGGTACGGGAACAAGTCTCAATGGACGATATCGTGAACCGGTTGGATAAGTTGTCGATATCCAATGCGGAGTTGCGTTCCTTGATCGAGAGTAGACCAGCGACGGTGACTGGAGGTGGACCCCCTCGTCCGTTGACGCCTGACCAAAACAAGCGATGCTTCGTTTGCGGTCAAATGGCTGGGCAGGGCGGATTGCACAAGTTGGGGTGGAAGAACTGCCCTACTACTTACGATTTATTCAAGGAGCACTTGGTTTCCACGGACAACAACGGACGTCTTTTGGCAGCGGATGGCACGGAGCTACCACCGGCTTCTCGCGAGGCCGGAGGTGTTGCTCAACTTCTTCGTGGACGGCGAGACGCGGCTGCAGGTGGTAATACCGCGGCAGTCGTGGCTCAATTCGAAGGCCACAACGCGCTAGGCGGCAGCGTCCTGGCGGTATCCGCGGATGATGAGAACACGTACTACACTGAACCTGCGTTACGCAGTGGACGTGATACGAGTATGCGGCACGACCCCTACGCTAAACCCAACCAAGCGAAAGGGAAGGAGACTGCATCTAAACCTCTGACGCAGAATCAAAACCCCCCCGCAGCCGCCAGCTGCTGGACCTTCTACCGAGCCACGTCGCGATCCCCCTCCACATATGAAGCCACCTCCATCTGTTCCTGTACCACCGATGCATCCGTTAAATACGGAAGAAGGTTGGCGCCAACGGGAAAAGCAGCAGAAATCTGGAGAACGGCCGAAAAATAAAGAGGACGCGGAAATGACCGACGCGGCGAGGAAGCAGTGGCGTTTCACCTCCAATCTCCAAGAAAGCGTTAATATCGGCAAGTGTTTACGACAAGACCATGGACGCCCAGGCTACTCTCTCGGTCCGGGAGATTTTTCGCGATTTCCCAGTCCTTGCAGAAGCGACTCCAGGAGGACACTCACCGTCGACGCGAGTACGTGACCAACGTCGGGGAATACGAGATCTTCTCGCCCGAAGTTGCGTCTGCGGCAGCGAAGGGTACGATCGAAACAGGCGGATTCCAACCCAAGCTGGTACTTCATCTCGGCAACCAGGACGAGGAGAACGCGTTACAGGACCATTTTACGAGTCTTCACGCCGTACCACATCTGGCGTCTCGTTTCTTGGCATTCGCTACGGGCTTGGTGACGGTAAAAATCAAAGGATACGAAGTCAGAGCCCTTGTCGACACGGGTTCTGAACTCAACCTTAATCTCGAACGCCTTGTTAACTCCGTTGGTCTTCCTGTCGACATCGATGGCACACGTTGGTCGCTCTCCGGCGTCCATGGTGGCGCGGATCGTCTGATGGGACTCTGTCGGAATGTGGATATGGATATCGGTGGGCACAACTTCAAGCACCACCTCTTCATCTCGCGCAACAGCCCTGGGCGCCAGGAGATTATCCTCGGCCAGCCTTGGATCCAATGGTTTGCAGGTCGCATCGACTTTGCACGCGAGGGCTCGATGGATCTGCTGCTCTGGAAAGACGGAGATCGCACTCATCGCCCCACGATCACGGTCCGGCTCCTGCGTCCGGGCAACGAACGTAACCAGGCCGATTTCAACAACACCCCCGAAGTGACGGCCGCCGATTACGACTACGGCGACGACTACGACGAGGATTTTTATTAGGCGATGCGCTAGGCCCTTCCGAAAGAGGCGTATCATGCGGAGTAGTGGGCCGATCTCTTGAGGCTCTACTCGGTAACCCCGATTTCGCAGAACATACTTCATTTTTGTCCGCATATCCTCCTTCTTCGTTTGATGATATTCTTTATCAAGTAGCAGCATCTTCTTGTGTTTTCAATCCCGTAGATACTCCATGGACGCGACGCGCCTTCCTACCAGACTGTACTACAGATACCCACTCATCCGCGGACTCACATGTTTCGTTTCCACAGGCGTTTTCATTCCCCGTGCGCAGGCGATACAAACCGGTGCATCGCAAGGTGCGCCCGGTACCGACCTATATGCCGAATCCCAGCGCGCAGGTATTCAAACCTGTCATCATTCCCTACGCCCGAGCCACTTCCGGTGCATCCCCCACGACTGGCGGATTTCGTACCAACGGAACGTCTAACTCGGGAGCGACTCGATATCATCCTCTCTGCGATTCCGGCTGGCTATCTGCTGCCCGCGGAGATGGATCTTTTCGCCCACATCCTCTGGCGTCGACAGAAGGCGATCGCGTTCACCGACTTGGAACGCGGGTTCTTTTCGCGCGATTACTTTCCCGACTACGAAATCCCATTATCGAGCACACGCCGTGGCAAGATCCCCCCATTCGCATCCCTCTAGCCATCGAGGCTGAGGTGCGGCGTTTATTGGAACAGCAAATCGCAGCTGGAAAGTTCGAGCCTTGCACGGCGAGCTATCGCTGCTCAATATTTGCAGTGGAGAAGGCTGGCGGCGGTGGACTTCGTCTGGTGACGAACTTAGGATCCCTGAATCAATATGTGATACGGGATTCGTCCCTGCCTCCGCGCGTTGATGATTTCGCAGAGAGCTTCGCGGGGGTATATTTGTTATGGTTGCGCTGACCTTTTTGCAGGATTCGATGGACGCATTCTAGCAGTTAGTATCAAGACCTTTGACTGGAGCGCACTCACTGGTCGGCGCGCTTCAGCAAACCTGTCTTCCGCAGGGATACTCAAACGCGGTGCCGGAGTTCCAACGATGCACTACCCATGTCATCGAACCAGAAATCCCGAAGCACGCGAACGTTTTCATGGACGACGGCGCGATGAAAGGCCCGCGCACGGACTATAACGGCGAGCGGATTCCTGAAAATTCAGGGATACGCAGGTTCGTGTTCGAGTACGCGCAGGTCTTCGACCGCTTTCTCTTACGGCTGGAAACGGCGGGCATAACGGCTTCGGGGAAGAAGTTGGTTCCAATCACGCCTCGCCTCAAGATCGTGGGCTCGATAGTCTCCCACGAGGGATGGCATCTGGCCCATGGTATTGTGGCGAAGGTCATGAAGTGGGGACCGCTTCGTAACACCTCCGAAGTACGTCAATTCCTCGGGACGGCTGGCGTTGGACGGAAATGGATCCCTCATTTCTCCACGATCGCGAAACCGCTTACGATTCTGCTCCACAAAACGGACGCGGAGTTCATCTTCGGTTCGGACGCTCGGGAGGCACAGGAAAAACTCAAGCGAGCGATCTCCTCAGCGCCGGTCCTGGTAACAGTCGACTACGATCTGGCACGGCTCGCTCATCCGAAGCCTCGGGATTCAGACCATGGACTGGTTGTCGCCTCGGTGGATTCTTCCATTCATGGATCGGGTTGGGTCGTCTTCCAAATCCTCGTGGCGAAGTCGATTCAAAAGAAGCCGGCTATATTTGGGTCTTGCACGTTCAACGACGTCGAATCGCGCTATTCCCAGCCCAAGGTCGAGTTGTACGGCGTCTTTCGGGCATTCAAAGATCTGCGCCATCGAATTTGGGGTATTTTCTTTCGCCTCGAGACCGACGCGAAATTCCTAGCGAAGATGATTCAAACACCCGACCTGCCCAACGCGCCGATGACGCGGTGGATCAGCTACATCAACCTATTCGATTTTGAAGTCCAGCACGTACCGGGCAAGGACCACCCAGCTGATGGTCTTTCGCGTAGGCAGCGAACGGACGAGGACTCAGACGAGTCGGACGCTGAAGAGTACCTATCTAAATTTCTTGGACACGCATCCCTCATCCGAAACACTTCCCACTATACCTCGGTTCTCGATACTGTAGATTTCTCGTCTCGTTTCTTGCTTTCCTCATCTCTGGTTAAATCGTTTCTCTGGTCTATTCACGATATCCATCTCCGCTTCCATATATCTCCCACCAGCTACGTTACAATGGACACATCCTCCTATTCGTTCTCAATCTCGTCGTATTCAATTCCCTCTTATCGCACACGTATACCCCCTCTTGCACCCCTATTTTCCCAATCCCTCTTACGTCTGATCCCAGACGACGGGCTCTCGTTTCTGGACTCTAGAGTTCGGAAGGTCCCCAGCGAGCGTAGCGAATACGTCTTGCTGGGGGACGAGACAATTTTTTGCACCTTCGTCACATACGTGAACGAGCTCGATTCGTCGAGCGAAATACCCACCTGCGTTATCCATGCGCACGCTGTGAAGGCGATCGAGTCGCTGGAGCAATGGGCTGAAATCCTGACTTTTCTGAAGTCAGGACGGATCCCGTCTCGTATCCTATCATCCCAGAGCCCTGTTAAAGCGGAACGCCAATTCGTCAAACGGGCGAAGCGGTATTTCCTGCTAAGCGGGTATCTGTGGATGCATTCGACCAAGGGGCATCCACCCTCGACGCGTTATTACTGACTTGAACAGGCGCAAAGATATTCTAGCGGAAGCGCATAACCAGGTCGGCCATACCGGACGGAACTCGATGTTCCGCTACCTTTTCGACCGGTATTACTGGCCGAACCTCTACGACGACATTGCCATGTTCATCCGATCGTGCCTTGTCTGTCAGATGCGCTCGAAGACCAAGCCACTTATCCCCTATTCGCCTTCATGGGTTTCGACGATCCTTCGCCATTTCCATCTTGACACGATCGAGATGTCGAAGGTCGGCGTTGGAGGGTTCAAGTACATCATGCACGCTGTCGACGTCGCGTCCTGTCATCAGGAGGCGAAGCCTGCGATTCACAACAACGCGGAAACGTGGGCGAAGTTCATCTATAACGAGCTAATTTGTCGTTTCAGCTGCATCCCCTTTATTACGGTCGATGGGGGTGGTGAATTCAAGAGCGTAGTGCGCATCCTCCTCGAGAAGTTCAATGTAACGGTCATCGTTTCATCGGCGTACCATCCGCATAGCAACGGTCCGGTCGAGCGATCGCACAAGGACTTCGAGGAGAGCTTGGTACGGGTCTCAGCTCGGCATCCGGGTCGATGGCCGGAGTATATCCCTGCGGTTCTTTTCGCGATGCGGGTTACGGCGCATCGAGCGCACGGCTACTCCCCGTATTTCCTACTATACGGCGTTCACCCCGTCTTCGCATTCGACATCTACGACCACACATGGCAAACGCTGGACTGGCACGACGTCAAGTCGTACGCGGACCTTATCACTCTTCGAGCTCAACAAATCCTGCGACGAGACGAACTTCTTACCCCTGCGCTGGAGGATCTTCGCCGCTCGCGC
Source organism: Mycena olivaceomarginata (assembly GCA_029378375.1). Lineage (NCBI taxonomy): Eukaryota > Fungi > Basidiomycota > Agaricomycetes > Agaricales > Mycenaceae > Mycena > Mycena olivaceomarginata. Next base: position 112,434 of record JARKIC010001131.1, on the reverse strand, counting down.
CTGCGCTCGATCGAGAACATGAACAAGAAGATGCGTTACCATTCGTTCAAAGACTTCGAGCCGGGCATGTGGGTGTGGCGTCACGAGACGCATCTGGAGACCCAGCACGGCCAGAAGGAAGAGATGCGTTGGTCGGGCCCTTATATCGTTCACGAAAAGCACCCAAACGACGTCTTCACGCTGCGGGAACTTAACGGAGTGGTCATTCGCGGAACGGTTACAGTTCACCGACTTAAACTGTTCTACTATCCGCCCGGATCGACAAACGCTGAAAAGCGTAATCGGAGCGGTGTCTATCGTCCCCTCGGCCTCTTCCCTCGTCATCCTAGGGATCGAAAACGTCCCAGGATCACCACTCACCCCCTTCGATAATCCTCATCTAGTTTCGTTCCCATTCCCAGACCCAAAACGTTGAGTCGAATAGATGCGATTCCAGCGTCTACCATCCTGCCTCCTATCTATAGGCGATGCCGAGGTCGTCATCGAAACCCCCCGCACTGTGGAGGGGGCGGATGGCCGACGTGTGGAAACGTAGTGTTAGGGCACCTAGACCCCTACACTGCGACGTCGTCGTTTCCAGCATTTTTCTTGAAATAAACACGCATACCAAACATATATCCTGTTTTATATTCTCCTTTATTTTTCATTGGTTTTATAGCTTACTGACGAATTTGTTTTACGAAGATTTCTTGCAGGACTTTACCTTGCGAACCGCGGGCGCTTACACGGCGCTAATCGGACTTTGGGTCCGATTACCCTCGTCATATGACTTACCCGCTCGGTCACGAACGCGCTATCGCCAGCGCGAACACAAGGCAAGCCCCGAGAAATATTCGGGCACTTTTCCATCTATTCCCCGTCCAGCATCCCCGGTGACGTTCCCGGGCGTCTTCAATTTAGTCCGGTTTCGGGGGTATTTTTACATTGTTTTATCTTACTTACCGCATGTACCTTTTTCTGACAGGTGATTGAGCGTGCGGACGCGACCGAAACCAAAGGGATGTAGGTCCAGCGGAGGAGGGTGCTGTTGCGGGGCAGCACCGGGGCCGTTGGCGGGCGGCCCCCCTCGCTTCTTTTGCGGAATTCGGACCGAGTCATTGCGAAAACTCGCATACCCTGGGTGTAGGAAGCGGACGTTCGTAAAGTCACCTGGAATATTGCCTTGACATGGGCTAGATAGTATGTTTTTATTCTGTAGCGCAGCCCCGACGGCCTTTGAGTACGGGCGCGTCGGGTTGTCAAAACATTATGTACATTATTTACGGATCATTATGTCACCTTCTTGCTTGCCTCACACCACCACATCGGGTTGCCACGACACACTCAAGACGCGTCAACTGGACGTCTTACGTCTGGTCTAACTATTCCAATTCGCATACGAACATCAAGACTCTCTCACGACCACCTTTTCAGTCGGATCGGTTCCGGCTGTCAAGCTTTTTATAGTCGTGCTTCGCGCAGGCTTCTTGCTCGTGCTTCGCGCAGAGTATTCAACGGCTTTCAACGCTACCTAACAATTCGACGACGAAACCTAGATCTGGTATAGAACGCCTACGTTCTAGACCGCCGACCAATACCCCGCTTGTGTCCAGATTTTGCCTACGAAATCTCGGACCCATACTGTTACTTTGATCGGACGAAATCATCTTACTACGTATTTTCTTCGATACGTAGTCCTTCCCTTCTCCCTTACGATCACCTCGCTTTCTCATCTTACGCCCCCAAATTTCTTCTACCACTTTTATCCCCACATCGAACCACCTACCGGGTAAATCCCTCTTCTTCAACGTGATCTTGTTCGTTCAGTCGTACCTCGTGTAACAAGTCCAACTGGCCGATGGGGATCTCTTCAAAGTCTGAGGAGAAGGGCGGTGTCAGGTCGGGTATTGGCCGAAACAACCCTCGTCCAGGGTCCTTACCCATAGGATCGCTCTCGGGAATTGGATGGGCAATATTGGTGATGTTATTGAAATTGCCGCCAGCGACAACGAAGCGTCTTGCATGAGAAAAGAATGCACCAGGGGACCTACGATTGGCCGGTTGACAGTCAATATTCCATATTCAAGAACCGCTTACGGAGTGGGATTTTCGCGTGACTGGGAGTCTGCGATATGCGGCGGGATGGGTTCGTCATTCACTGACATGGGTGATATGAGGGTAAGAGATGGGCTGTTGAGCGACAATGATAACCCTGACCTCTCTTTTTGAATGGCAATTCTTCCAAACGGAGTTCGGTGGAGCTGTGTGGTGCTGTGGGCGACAAAAATATATATGACCGCGGAATCTATGCTGGAGTTGAGACTTTTGAGTTTGGTGGTTGCGCCGAGGAGAAAGTCCACCTGATCATGAGTAGTTACCGGGCAGATAAGGATGTCGGCTTCGGGACATCTAAAGTGCGCACCCGGGTGAATCAAATTTGGCGATGACATCATTGTCGACTGCTACATATTACGGCTCCCCTGCGACATCACCAAGCCCGTCAGAACCGTGGGATATATGCTCAAAAGGGAGTAGCGTGAGCATGAGGAAGGAAGCACAGCCTGAAGAGACAGAGAAGATAGTTCGGTCCAGACTACAGACAGAAGTTCGTAGACAGTTTGGCTACCGATAGGTCAAGTTTCCCGCAGAGGAAGGAGGCGCATCGGGCGGCCAGGCTGGTCCAAGGCTGGTACTGGGTGAAGGTACCTGAAGCGTCAACTGCAACGTGGTGGAAGAAGCAGAAAAGCACGGGCGAGGCTGTGTCTGGGGGTTGGTGTTGTCAGCACCTTCGGATCAAAGCGCGCGGAGGCGGGTGGAGGATGGAGGGGGTAGGCAGTGAGTGTGGACTCGGTGGATGTGTCCCCGAGAGGCGGCATCGGCCACACCGTTCACGGTGGCATCGAGCGGAGTGAGCGGGTGCGCGATCGCCGATGGGGCGCCGGAAGGGACTAGGTACGATCTTCTTGAGAGCTTTCCAGCCACTGGTCTTCGCAGGGAGCGGCATCGCCGGCTCATCCTCCACCCGCGGGACGATCTTCACCGGAATGATGGGCGCCAGGTTGGTCTTCAGGATCATACCCGTCCCAGTGCCCGTGTACAGAGACTTCATGCTCGCAGCATATCGGCGGCGCTTTGCGACGGGTGGCGCACGAATGATGGGGGGTGTGGGGAAGGGGAAAGAGGGTTCGATGGGTGAGGTTACGGTGGCAGCGGGTGCAGCGGTCATTCCGAACTGGGTGAAATCGACCTCGAACGCGAAGCCTGGGAACTCGATTATGGAGCCATCCATGGACGTTGGGCGTGAGCGCACGTAGAGACCTTTGATGGAACCGCCGGGGGAGGGCGGCTCCACCTCGGTATCGCTGCCAGCGCATTTTTGCGAGGTATATAGCGGTCCAGAGCGAGGTGGGTGAGTGCAGGCAGCAACCGAACATCCGGGAGTACCTCTGCGACGCCGGCGAAGCCAAATATATCGAGATGCGTTTAAACGGGTGCGCCAGATTGATGGAGCGGAACTCGAACAGTTCCTCCAAATCCATAGCCAGCCTTTCGACGCGCATTTCTGCGATAAATGGAAGGAACATCGGGCTTGTGAAGTCGTAGTCGACCGTAATATCAATGATCCCGTGCAGAGTTGCAGCAGCTGCCTCGCGTCTGTCATCAAACACGCACCCTCCCGGCGGCGAGGTGGCGGACGGCCTTGCGAAAGAATTCCGGGGGTTCCAATTGCATCGCTTCCGGCACGGCAGTGACCATGGCACGATTGTCACGGTGCATACGGACAACCATGTACAAGGCTCAATCCTACGCAATCCATATACTGAATCAGACTCATGAGTCGCCAGTGCGGAAAAAAAAACATACCAGAGAAGCACCCGCTTGGCCACTCGTAGAAGGGCAGGGATTGTCGCTGGATGTACGACTGCGGCCGTTTCGAATAATTCGCGTTCGAGTTCAGGTGGAAAGGCAGGCCCAATTTCCACGCCGACCAGCGGCCTGGCATCTCCTGGCATGAGGTGTCGAACGTTGACGATGCAGAAGGATGAGAGCCACGTGGCAATCACGATGAGATATCTGATCGCGATAAGATATTGGCACGGCGATTGCCGCGGAACCGCAAGTCAACCCTGAAGTTCAACCGCGAGTTGACTGTGAACACCCGTGAAGCTTGCACTAAAACTCTGGCTTCGCGTGCCGGGGCAAGGCGAGGAAAAGGAGAAAAAAAAGAGAATCACTACCGCGCATGGCCCGACCCCGAGTCGAACAGGTGCCCTGCATATGCAGTTATCGTCCAGGTTATGTATGGACACGCAGACGCGGTCCCACCGCTATCGAGCCGATAGTCGCTGACCTCGGTTATTGCTTGAATGGGATTCAATACATCTACTCCAAAGAACAGGCACACAGCGCCGAATAATATGACGCGGCAGGATGGCTCGTGTCTGTATATAAAACCACACACAAGTCAAACACAGTTGAAGCCGTGTCTATGGCTCGTACCTGTACAGACGCAATTAACTCGCAATTTCATGCACTGGAAAAAGGTGTAAAGACGTGTACGGAGCCGGGAGGAACACCACTCGCACCTGAATCTGAATGCTGAAAAAAATCTCACAGTTCAAAAAGAACGGCTCGACCCCGAATCGAACGGGTGTCCTGCATATGCAACTCAGGTCCTACATGACCGTGCAGCAGACGCGGTCCCACCGCTATCGAGCGGATAGCTGCGTACTTGTGTCCCGGTTGGGTGGGATAAAATCAGCACTAGAGAAACACCAGATATAAACGCACATACCAGGCCAAACATATCCGAAACGGGGGGGATGGTCTGTGCCTGTACGGATGCCATTGATTCAATCTGAATCCGCAATGGAAAGGTGTCGAGACGCGTATGGAGGATCGCCACTGACACCCGAATGTCAAAAAAAAAAACCTTACAGTCCAAGAAAAACGGCTGGACCCCGAATCGAACGGGTTGTCCTGCATATAGACATGGTAACCATCCGGAGCCCAGGAAAAGCAGGCGCGGTCCACCCGCCATCGAGCCGATAGCTGGCTACCGCGGTCGCTGCTTGGGTGGGATCGAATCGGCAGCGGAGATACGGCAGACGATAGACTCAGGTACAGTATGGATTTGTACATATCCACTGGGCCCGGAACATAACCAGAGGTAGAAGCAAGCATGCGGGGCACAAACGCTTTGGACGAGTTGCCGCATATCTATCTTCCACAGACTGCTGGCTAGATTCGATGAGATCCAAGAGTTTTTATGTTTGACTCTGGAGTCGCTGGTCGGGAGTAACGTTGCTGAAAAGACTCGGAGACTTCAGACGCTTGGGGGCTGGAATTGGGCCACCCAGGCCTGTTCGGAGCCGTAGAAGATAATCTGTCGCAGAGATTCATCTTCCCGGCCCGCGGGAAAGCGACGGGCCGGAGCCGGGCCCATGACGTCCGCCTCCCACCATCATGCCGCTCATCGACCCCTTCAGTTCGCTCACCGCCGCCCTCTCCACTGCCCACCTCATCCCCGACGTCCTCCCCGCGTCCTTCGCACCCACCGCCCTTCTCACCATTCTCCTCCCCTCCGGCCCTGTCGCCCCCGGTGCGGAGGTCCCGATTTCTGAGACTGTGGACGCGCCAAAGGGACGCCGAAAGAGGAGGATGTCGGCGAGGATGGGTTGGTTAAGAATTTTGGCGCAGATGGACCCAAGTACACACTCGCAATGTTCGACCCCGATGCGCCGAGGCGCAGCCGACGAGTCGGCAGTTTCGGCATTGGGTGGTGCGTTCAAGTTGTTTCTCAAGAGGACGGAGGCTCACCGTGATCTACAGATAACCGGCCTCACCCCTAACCCCGACCCGACCTTTGCCCGCTGTGCAGGCCAAGCCCACGCCCGCTTCGGAGCCGACGCCATATCGCCCTCCGGGTCCGCCGAAGGGCAGCGGGCTGCATCGGTATAGTGCGTCGCCTCTCTTCTTCTGCCCTTCTGCTTCTTCCCTCTACTCTCGTCTCCCCTTCTCTGTCTGCTTCCCATCTCCCCACTCATTTCTACTGATGCAACGCACCCCACCGCTTCTCGCTTGTCGCTTTCCCTCCTTCCATCATGCTCTGCGTCCTCCTCTCCCAAATTCCGCCCCCCGCTTCTCTTTATACTTGCATTTTTTTTCTCTCATATATTAAAATTCCTCACTCACTTTCGTTTTTTTTCCCCATCTAGCATTCACCCTCTACCGCGAGCCACCTCCTTCACACTCTCGGAGGATGCCCCCGAACACGACGCCACCCCCGCGGGCCGGCGGCACTGGGATGCGGTTAAATTTGGGGAGCGGAACGGGCTGGAGCTGTTGGGGGTGGGGTGGTATTTGGTAAGGAGCGAGGAGTGAAACAGTTTTGGAGGGAGGAGAGCAAGAGGGTAGAAGGGGACGAAGGGAGGGGAAGAGAAGAAGAAGAGAAGAGAAGAACCCGCTGTGTGTGTGTAACGATATTTGACTCGCTATTCCAAGACACGTCTTACAGATCTAGTTTCTGAAGGTCAAGCACCATGCCGCACGCCTGTTATCGAGCTCCTCCGCACACACCACGACGCCCACGGCTCCTATCCTTTTCTTCTTGACAATCGAGCCGACTCAGCCCGCCCGCCCTCGCCTTGCCACACGCTGTGCTCAGACTGGTTTCAATGCATTCTGCATTCTCGCTCACAACACGCTCAACGGAAGCGACGGAGGAAGGCAGATATCGAAGGACAGAAGTAGGCAGCTATCGGCTCGATAGCGGGGTGGACCGCGCCTACTTCGCGTGAATATACCGAGAAAAACCAAGTATATGCAGGACACCCGTTCGACTCGGGGTCGGGCCGTGCTCCTCAAAGACGCTTTTTCATTATTATTTCCTTCCTTTCCTCCGCTCTCGGCGCCTCTTCTGGTTCTCTAATTTTGAGTAATCATTTCAGGTCTTGTTCGGGCTTAAGTTGTGGGTGGGTCTGTGTTTGCTGTCTCTTGAAATTTAAATCGTACCCAAGCAGAGTCAGAGGTGGGTAGCTATCGCCTCGATAGCGGATGGACCGCGCTTGCTTCCCGTCAAGTAGAGAAAGGAGAGCATATACCGGATACCCGTTCGACTCGGGGTCGGGCCTTTGTTTGTGGGGATCATTCTTTTTCTTCTTGCCCTCAGGCTTCGGTTCGAGTTCACGTCGGTCTCTAATTTCTGGCACTCCATTTTTCAGGTATTTCCCAACTTCGCTCCCGGGAGGTGTGGTTGCCGTTCCTCCAGTCGAGTGCTCAATTATTGAATCAAGCAGGGACACAGGGAGGTGGGTATCGGCTCGATAGCGGGTGGACCGCGCGCCTGCTTCACCTCAGCACATGCACATATGCATGCAGGTCACCCGTTCGACTCGGGGCCGGGCCTTTCCTGGTATAAACCGTTCATTTTCTTCTTGCCCTTCGGTTCAAGTTCACGTCGTTCTCTAATTGCGTGGTACTTCATATCAGGTCTCGTTTGACTTTGTTCGCGCTAGTGAGTCAGTTCAATCTCTCGAGTGTCGATCCACTCGTCCACAGGCAGAGACTGAGGTAGGCGGATATTGGCTCGATAGCGGGTGTACCGCGCTTGCTTCACCTAACCACATGCCCATATGCATGCAGGACGCCCGTTAGACCCGGGTCCAGCCATATCCCACATGGCGGAGAGATGTTTTTCTTCCTTCGCACTCCGGCACCCCATGTCTCTAGCTGCGTACTCCATTTCAGGTCTTGTTCACTTTATTCCAACTTATCGGTGGGATTGCGTCGAGTCGAGTGCTGATCCACTCATATTCAAGCAGGGACACAGGAGGTAATTATTGGCTCGATAGCGGTTGGACCGCGCTTGCTTTACTTTCAGTCTTCAAATGTTTGTCTGCAGGACACCCGTTCGATTCGGGATCGGGTCATGAGCTCTCGGTAATGCTCTTTTCCCCCCTCCCTTACCTCGATTCAATTTCACATCGTTCTCTACTTATGTCAACTCCATTTCAGGTGTTGCTTCAAATTTGTTCGGGCTTGGGCTGTGGGTACGTTTGCTGTTTCTCGAGGCTCGATTAAATATTATACAAGCAGGGACCGAGGTAGGCAGGTATCGGCTCGATGACGGGTGGACCGCGCCTGCTTCACGTAAGAGGTTGTACAACCACGAGCGTATATGTAGGACACCCGTTCGATTCGGGGTCGGGCCTGCGACCATCAGGATTGCGGGTTTTTTTTTAGTTGTTTCAGCCAGTTCTCGCTCCAGTCGCATTCCGCCGTGCCTTCCGTCGTTCTCTAATTTCATTTAATCCGTTCTGTGAGGGTTTTTTACTCACTGTTTTTCAAGTGTCGATTAGAACGCAAGTCATTTCAGGCCTTGTTTGCCTTGGTTCGGCTTCAATTAAACATCGGCTCGATGGCTGGTCGGGCCGTCAACGTGTTTTTTTTTCAGCGTTGTTCAGGCGGCTGGCTCTGAGGCATAATTCACTGCGGCGGAGAACGTCCTGCACGATCTTGTAAGGCACATTATTGGGAAGCATTGGTTACAGCCATTTGCGGAACATAAGGTGCGGGCTGTTTTTTTCTGTTTTGCGATATTTTACTTTGAACACTTGCTATGAGCTCAATTCTGGCCTGAATCTCTCAGGAGTAGGTGCGTTCGACTCGCACTGCAGATCTGCAGGGGATGGTCCCTTACAATTTTTGATGGGATCAGAAAATAAACTTTTTGCCATTTTCATCATGTTTCCGCATAGGACACCTGTAACTTCGATTCTTAATACTCAATTAACCCTTCTCACAGAAATCGAGACCCTTCGGACATGATTTGAGCGCGGGTAGACAGAAATCTTGCATTGGAAAGTGGGATTTTGGAGGTGTTCGAAAAGATAATATTTTTGAAGATATGACTCTATCACCAATTGCGCATGAATTATTCCAGAAAATCTAGCCTGGTTTTAGGTCAACCGGTGGAGAACTGGGCGAGATATAAACAATTTCAGCGGGAATCAAACGTCTTGGAAAACAGAAATTTTCGATCTGCTGAACTGTCTGGAATCCGACTATACCTAAACACTGCACATTTTGCGCGTTTCAGGAATAGTTGGATTACAGTATAGGCTTATTTCTAAGGACTGGTATACAGTCTCGGTATAGCCAGATGGGTTATGATCACAGAGTAACAGGTACAAGTGGTAAGGAACTACCCTGCAGATCGGCAGTGCTCACCTCGAAAACTGTAGAGGAATGTGTAGCCCACAAACCTCTTTAGAGACTATTTCTGGTCTTATTCCCACATGATGGAATAGGCTGGATGTACTGATGACAAGGGCATGCAGGAATAATCTTATTTCTGCACCAATAGGCCGTGCACCTTCCATGTATCGTCATCAGCATGTGGGAAATAAGATATCAGGGCTTCTATTGTTTGGAATTGTAATATTGTCGACCTATCTGAGGTCTCCTGCACGTTGGAATGGCGTAACATAAATGCGCGGCATCTAGGGCCAATTTTGCGATTTCCTATGACCAGTATTTATACAACGGGAAGCAACTAGCACTTCTGTTATTACTAGCATCCTAGTTAGTATGCAGACCACTTGTTATGTGATATAAAGGAGAGTCAGAGAGAGCCCTATCTGCTGACTGTAGCGTGAGGCTACACTAGTGTGACGTGCTAGCTGCTAGCTGAGTGTACGAGGATATCTACGATGGAGGTACAACTAGGGGACAGTGCCTTGAGCTAGGAAGTTCGGCACGAGATCCAGCAGTACTATCTAATCTCTAGATAAGAGACCAAGATGGCGATAGGCGGAACAATCCAACTAGCAATTGGCTAGGGCTTTGACAAAGACATACCATGACATATGAGATGATGCAACACGAAGCTAGTGCCCGAGTTGGGCAGCTAGGACAAATGGAATAGCACGCAGGCTATTGGAACGGAGCTAGGGACAATCGTACAGACTGTACCGATGACCAGAGGTCTGATCAATGACCTGACCAACGAGCTATGACAATCTGATGTTGGTCACAACACTGCATCGTCTAGGAGTGATAGATTGTCCTTCTGACACAGTAAAGATGACCTAGACCACCGGCTACATTGCTGGTTGGTCTGGAAGTGGTGCGCAGCATAGATGGAGGGCTGAGGATCAAATGATATACCCACGGTTGAACACTAGCCGGTCAGCGAGGCTGACCTGGCCTATACCAAACCAGTTCCAAAACCAAACGGTGAAAGGCTTTGCCTCGGTCCGTCTACAGCTGGAGTACTACTGATAACATGGACCAACAAGTGAAATGCAGCAGTAGAAGCCACAACCACTAACCGAATCCACATCCTTGTTCCCCCTGGTTGCACAAGCTTAGACGTGCCGTCAAGTATTAGAGGCTTTGCGGCAGCCACTGGAAGCCACCCGGTGGCTGATCGGGCATGCGTGGCCAGTGGCTGTGGTTGATCGGGTGGCTGGCCTGTTGTGTTACGAGTACTTTATGTACTCGTTCTTTTCATCAACGGAACCAGGTTTTTGAGTTCGTGAAACTTTTATCAGTGCGTCCTGAGGATGTAATGAAATAGTGGCTGTTTTCATTAGATTTTTGTAGTCTTTTTAAGAGCCTAATCTAATAGATTTAGTGATTATATCATCCACCAAGAGGATGCTGGTTCAAATCCAGCTAGTCTATTTATATTTTGATCTCTTTGTTTCCTAACCTCCACCATGTCACACCTTCTAGCAGTCATGAATATCGTACACATACCGATCCATTTAGTATTGCTTTGTATAGCTCTATGTTGAGCATCATGACTTATTTTTAGGGTGAGTGTTGTGTTGTTTTTTAAATTCAAGCTCGTGGTATCTACCATTCAACCACGGCTCTCGTAAAATATTTGAGAGTTGCAGAGGTTTCACTTAATAGGTTTGGCACTATGTTTGAGTTGTATTGCTGTTACGGAAATCCGCGATACATTTCGCAGAGTTCGACTTCAGGTTGTGGCGGTGCAGGCGAGACGTACGCAAGGCTTCGGAAGATCCCGAACACATCAGATGGTTGGCTTCAACGGCGGTACAATTTCCACTGGGTCAATTCTAGTAACACATTTGAGATATCCTGTGTCTATATAAATATCTGACCCGTATTGTACACTTTAGTTTTGAAGAATCTATGAAGTTTGATTAATCAATTCACATCTCAACGCATAATCTGGTTCATTCCCTGCCTGATTAATCACTCAGCAGCACTTTGTATGTGGTAACGAAGGGAGGCCGTTAAACAGCTGTTCTGTTAATCCATTCACCTCACCGTACCTATATACGTCATTTCTGTCCCTGCAGAACGGAAGATTCTGGTTGAAAGTGTGCTATGTTAAACAGGTGTTTCGTTAAACAGTTCACCCCACTGCTCCCATATTGCTCCAGGAAGCATGACAGGAAAGATGTCCAGTTTGATTAAATGAGACCTGCTTTGTCAATCAGTTCAGCCCTAAGTTTGAAGTCAATAAATTGCCTGTCTCTAGAGACCAATGAACTTGTGTTCTGTTGAACAGCATCACTCACTGAGAATCTGGAATGCCCCGCGGTCAACGACACCATAAAATGTGGGTTGACTCGGAATTGCAGAGTGTCAGCCAAAACATGCGCACCTCAAAATTCAACTATGGTGCTTGTGCACTTGGCTCGGATGGAGCAGGAAACTGTGTGTTGAGAAAATGAATCCTAGACAAACACAATGGGTAAGCAGAGGCGAAGGTGTTGAATAAAATATGTGCACACATCAAATTCCGTGTCCGCACACTCACTCATTTTAGGCCTTGTATTATTCTGGTTGTATGGCCACCTTTGGAGTCACAAATGAAATCCTTACTGACATGTATGGCATCTCACTGGCTTGAATTGATCTGGTTTTGCGTGGCCGAGTGCTAGTCTAAGCTGGATTTCTACAAGAGCTGGAGGCATTGGAATATTTGGGAATCACTCGGAGAAGAACCACGCACCCCGTAGTATGCTCGCGAGTGTTCCCCGTTTTAGGTAGGGAAATGTCCACACAGAGTCTGAATGAATCATTGTTTTCGCTGTTCACAAGTCGCCACGGTGTGAAATGAGATGGTTTTAGAAAAAAACAACTCACAATATGAAAACAGAACAGGATGACGACACAACAGTTTAGGATTATCAAACCTTGCCTGGTAAGCGAGGAAACAGCGAATTTGTGGCTTGTTGACAGTGTGTCTTCGACTAACTGAGGTACGGTGGATGAACGGAAAGAAAACGAGGAAAGCTGATGTCACCGATCCGGTTTCAGGAATATGATACAGTAGGAACGAGGGATTCAGAGAGACTGCAATGAATGAATACTAGTTGGGAGAAATTAAGGGATTGGCTGACCCACAATTTCCAAATTCGGGCCAAACGTAATACCCAATCCCCGCCGAGTTGTTGTGTTTGTGAGCATCAGACTATGGTTTTTACCCGAGATCGGAGGTTAGTACAGTACTCTCACAGAAACTCGCAGAAATGGTCACCACCAAATCAGAAAGACTTCCGAGATGTCAGAGCAGGGGTTCAAAGTCGGTAAATTGACAAGGATCTGGCAAAGAACAAGTATCGCTGACCAAATTGAGTTTTCGGAGAGTGACTTCAGTGAAATTGACAGGAATCCACATACCTGAGTCGAATACGGAATACCGCACCACCAAAGTATAAGTAACTCTTGCCGTATATGCCTGACTTGAGCTGGCTACTTGAGAAGGTTGACGTGACTGACGCTCGGAACATCAATCCATGCACCGATGTCAGTGACAAACTGAGAGGATAGGAGACGGGTCAATAAGATCATAGAACACACCTGAATACATGGCCTAGGAATAGTTGGGTGATAATACTCCAACCAGAGCCTGCAGAGCATAATAGTACGATCAAGTGGGGCCGAGATTGCATAGCGTAGGCTCAACTAAAGGTCATATTTCCATTGTTCACAGTACCTGAACCCACGGATGGCGGCAAGAGCCTCGAGTGGCAGTCTCGAGTTCCCTATCTGGTCAAATCATAAACTGTGTGTTTTGAACCCTCATCCCCGAAATCTCACATTCGTCCCAAGAAGTCCGATGGGATGCTGACAAGGTGAGCGCGCCGATTCATTCTTCCTGGCGGCTGAATAGTTCTTGACACCGCGATTTTGGATGTTTCAACCATGTGAACACTATTCTGTTGCATCAATCCACCCAAACCCCCTTCTGTGACAGATGGCAACCGACCGGTGAGCTCGTCTCAACTTGACAATTCTTTGGGTGATTCACAAGCCTCCTTGACTTCCAATTCATTAGACTCGGCTCGAGCTGTTCTGTTAATCTGCGGTTTAAGCCTTGCTCCAGAACTGTGTCAAGCTCCTTCCACCGGCCTTCTCTATTTCCGGGCTATCAGTAATTCGGTTTGATTTTAACCTGTTCTGGTAATCAGCGGTTTAGTTTCTCTGCCTGATTTACAGGCCATTAAACACGGTTCGATTCAACACGGTTTGATCTCAACCTGTTCTGTTAATCTGCGGTTTAATCATTGCTTCAGAACACTTGAATCTGATGAACACATCCGGTCTCTCTTGGTGTCAATCCGAACTTGAACGGTGTTTTACTAGTTGACTGTTTAAACACTCAATGTCAAGATACTTGTAGCATAACAATCCCGAAATTCTTGGTATTTTTGTGCTTAAACAAGTAGTGGATAAACAGGATTATGCATTGAGACACGAATTGATTAATCAAACTTCATATGGCTACTGAGTTTCGCTTCTGTGTAGCTCTGTGCTCGGGGCAGCATTGGGAAATTGTGCCTTATTTGATCAGGGGTATTGCTTTTTTTTTTGGTATTCAAGGTTGTAGTATCTACCATCAAACAACCCCTTTGGACATTTATCGCGGATTTCTGTAGCCCCAAACTACTCAAACATAGCTAAATGTATGGAGTGGAACCACCTACACCCTCAAATGATTTTAAAGAGTTCAACTTCAGGCTGTGGCGGTGCAGACGACACGTACGCAAGACTTCGGATAATCCCGAACATTTGATGGTTGGCTGCAACGGTACAATTTCCACCCGGATGCTGTGATCGGACATCATCAAAATCATGTTGGCAATCATGGCAATCAATGAAAGTGAAGATAATATGTGTCTATTTAACACTGGATATAGTGAAAGAATTATCTCAAAGTACGAGTTATGCCGTGCGAAGCATCGGCCTCCCCCCAAGTACTTTGAGGACACCACACCCTATACTCATGTCAGAAGAGCCATACTGGAGTCAAGATAGTGCTTACCAGACTTTCTCGCAGCTCATTTCTGAGGAATCAGGGGAACATTTTGCTGTTTTGAACGGTGAGCCAGGCAGATCAATCAAATTCAACTCTGAGGGTCCTGGGGCAACAAATAGAACCAACACTGGAGGCACTCACCCGATGACAAAGACATAGGTTCAGCCACTGAATCAGCCACAACCACTTGCCACCGCATGCCTGATCAGCCACCAGGTGGCTTCTGGTGGCTGCTGCAAAGCCTCTATTCATGTATTTTAGACTTCTTCACAAAACTGTGAAGGAGTAGAAAAGGGACACAGATACTTCAGTTTGACTGGTTGAAGCCCTCAATCAAGCGCTCAGAACGAGAGCACTTGACTAATGGCGTGCAAGACTGTTGTGGTGAGATTAAGACCCTCTCTTGGCATAAGCCAACCGAGTATGTCAATCCAACACCAATCCAAAACCAATCCCAAATATAAGCCTTCCAAGGCTGCTGATTGTTTAAGGTCCCTTTCGACCATATCCCATCATCCCAAATAATAAGCCTTCTAAGGCTGCTGTAGTGGTGCCATGTTCTCAATCCAAATCCCAAATCCCTTCACACATCTTAATCACAATCCCAAATTATGTGTTTTACTTCCACCGAAGTCAAGACATATTAATCACATTGTGCAAATGAAGCAAAGCTCTTAATAGAACCAGTCCACAAAATGGCAAAAATCACCATTTTCCGGCTGCAATTGTGAACTAAAATCATAAGATATTGATATAGTCCAAAATGCTATTCTGCACTACTCAATGAGTACTTTTTTCCTATGTGGGTGATTTGTTCCCACGATGCCTGTGTGTCAGCACAGAGCAGATTCCGGGCTCTGAGATGACGAGGGCGACTGAAGCAGGAAGAAAAGCCTGGAGTTTAGACTAGAATGTGTAAAGTACAGGGAAAGTACTGCAGCTTATATACTAAAGTCTCTAGGGGTTGTAAATTAAGGTACAATGTCTAAGAGCAATGGACAAGATTAATGCAAAGTAAATGAAGGGGTATATGAACAAAGAGGAGGCGATCGGGAACCCAAAGGTCGGGAAACCGATTGAAGCTGTTTGGAATCCTAAAACAGTATCCTGGTTCGATTGATCAGATAGTTGATCTGATCAATGATCAGGTTGTTCGGGTTCTGGAAGTAAAATGAAAAGACGGTTCATGACACTGCAAAAAAATTGATTTCAAATTCTGGCCAAAAATGGCTTATATCTCCAGAATTGCCTTATATAGTAATCCGTTAATACAGGAATATCTTCTATTCCCTCATGTTTTCAGTCCACAAGGTTGGAGTCATTTGCTACCCAGAACAATGAGAACTGCTATACACCAATACTTTTGGCAAGTGCGAGTAGCAGCTTATTCTTTTCCACCAACAAATGGGCAACTGCCGTATCAGCTGAGACGTGAAAATTGCTGGGCTGAATCTGTACTAACAAGGCCATCTCACCCTTAAACAAATCCTTGCATGTGTCGGGTTTTCATGCAGTACATTCTTCCGTGTTCTTTATCTGTGGCGCACCACCGGCGATGTCGTGTGGCCTCAGAACCGTTGAAACATCAATTTCAAATTCTGGCCAAAAATGGTTTATATCTCCAGAATTGCCTTATGTAATCTGTTAACATGCAGGAATATCTTATATTCCCTCATATTTTCAGTCCACAAGTTTTTTGGAGTCATTTGCTACCCGGAACAATGAGAACCACCATATGCCAATACTTTTGGCAAGCACAAATACACCCCATAGGGCAATGTATATAAATGCACTTTGAATTGGAAGAATTGTACAACAACCCACAAGGACAAGCAAGAATAGTGCGAAAATGTGCCGGAGAAGACAGACGCTGGATTTACAAGGTGACAAACTGAGGGGATCAGCGAGCATGGTTAAAAAAGCGATAAGAAGGCCAGTTGAATGCACCTATTTCAGCAAGAATTGGGCAAGATGGCAGCGTACATGCGTTGGGGCCGAATAAGGTGGAACATAAAAGGCGTAGATAGGAAATGAGACCACATTAGAAAGAAAGCGGCTTTGAAACACTTTCGAACACACCTATTTACAGAGATTTTGTCAAGAAATGAGCTTGCAATGAGTGCAACAAGAGTGAAAGTATCAGAAGTTGTTCTTATTGATAAAATGATCAGTAGTGTCATTACATCCTCAAATAGCTGTAATACAGCATAGGCAATTTGGCTTGGTTACTTCTAATTAGTGGGGGGTGCCCCCTGTAATGCACATCACCGTCTATTATACGGACATGGTTCCTAGAACATATTCCAATGTATCCCTATTTATGCATAAGTATGCTGCCTCAGCACAGCCTCCTTTTCCTAGGCTTATTGTATACTGCATCTGTGCTCGATGAGCGGCTCCTTCTCAGCAGATATAAATTGGTGCTCATGGGATCGGTCACTGTCCTCTCAGGGGATGCACTGGCACCATGGTCTGTGAGTAGCCTTGCAATCTCGATGTGACCATTCCTCAATGCAAGATGCATTGCGGTCGAGCCATCCTGGGTGGACAGGTCAACAGATGCTTTGTGCTCAATGAGCAGCCTTGCAATCTCGAGGTGACCATACTCTGATGTCAGATGCAGCGCAGTTGAGCCGTCTTTGGTGGCCAGGTCAACAGATGCTTTGTGCTCAATGAGCAGCCTTGCAATCTCGAGGTGACCATACCATGATGCAATATGCAGCCCAGCCCAGCCAGCTTTGGTGGCCAGGTTAACAGATGCCTTGTGCTCGATTAGCAGCTTTGCAATCTCAAGGTGACTGCCCACCAATGCAAGATGCAGTGCAGTTGAACTATCTTTGGTGGGCAGGTCAACAGATGCATTGTGCTCAATGAGCAGCCTCGCAATGTCAAGGTGATCATTCACCAATGCAAGGTGCAGTGCAGTCCAGCCATCATTGGTGGCCAGGTCAACAGATGCATTGTGCTCAATGAACAGCCTTGCAATGCCAAGGTGACCATTCACCAATGCAAGGTGCAGTGCAGTCCAGCCATCATTGGTGGCCAGGTCAACAGATGCATTGTGCTCAATGAGCAGCCTTGCTATGTCACGGTGATCATTCACCAATGCAAGGTGCAGTGCAGTCAAGCCAACATTGGTGGCCAGGTCAACAGATGCTTTGTGCTCAATGAGCAGCCTCGCAATCTCAACGTGACCATTCCTCGATGCAAGATGCAGTGCAGTTGAGCCGTCATTGGTGGCCAGGTCAACAGAGGCTTTTTTCTCAATGAGCAGCCTCGTAATCCCAAGCTGACCGTTCCTCGATGCGAGATGCAGCGCAGTTGAGCCATCGTTAGTGGCTAGGTCAACAGATGCTTTTTTTTCAATGAGCAGTCTCGCAATCACAATGTGACTGTTCCGCAATGCAATATGCAGCGCAGTCAAGCCGTTGTTGGTGACCAGGTCAACAGATGCTTTTTGCTCAAGGAGCAGCCTTGCGATCTCAATGTGACCGTTCCTCAATGTCAGATGCAGTGCAGTCGAGCCGTCGCTGGTGGCCAGGTCAACAGATGCATTGTGCTCAATAAGCAGCCTCGCAATTTCAGGCTGATCATTCTCCGATGTGAAGTGCAGTGCAGTCTTACCATCATCAGTGGCCAGGTCAGCAGATGCATTGTGCTCAATGAGCAGCCATGCAATGTCAAGGTGACCGTTCATCGATGCAAGGTGCAGTGCAGTCCAGCCATCATTGGTGGCCAGGTCAACAGATGCATTGTGCTCAATAAGCACCCTGTTGATGTCGAGGTGATCATTCTCCACTGCAAGGTGCAGCGCAGTCCAGCCATAATTGGTGGCCAGGTCAACAGATGCATTGTGCTCAATGAGCAGCCTCACAATGTCGAGGTGACCGTTCTCTGATGCAAGATGCAGTGCTGTCCAGCCATTATTGCTGGCCAGGTCAGCAGATGCATTGTGCTCAATGAGCACCCTCACAATGTCAAGGTGACCATTCTCCAATGCGAGGTGCAGTGCAGTTCTGCCATCTTTGGTGGCCAGGTCAACAGATGCATTGTGCTCAATGAGCAGCCTCACAATGTCAAGGTGACTGTTCTCTGATGCAAGATGCAGTGCTGTCCAGCCATTATTGCTGGCCAGGTCAGCAGATGCATTGTGCTCAATGAGCAGCCTCACAATGTCAAGGTGACCATTCTCCGCTGCGAGGTGCAGTGCAGTATCACCACGATTGGTTGCCAGGTCAACAGATGCATTGTGCTCAATGAGCAGCCTTGCGATGTCAAGGTGACCATTCCATGATGCGAGGTACAGCACAGTCTCGCCATTATTGGTGGTTAAGTCAGCAGGTGCATTATGCTCAATGAGCAGCCTCACAATGTCAAGGTGACCATTCTCCAATGCAAGGTGCATTGCAGTCTGGCCATATACACCAACCAGGTCAGTGGATGCATTGTGCTCAATGAGCACCCTCACAATGTCAAGGTGACCATTCTTCAATGCGAGGTACAGTGCAGTCTTGCCATATTTGGTGGCCAGGTCAACAGATGCATTGTTCTCAATGAGCAGCCTTACAATGTCAAGGTGACTGTTCTTTGATGCGAGGTGTAGTGCAGTCTTGCCATCTTTGGTGGCCAAATCAATGCATGTGTTGTCCTTCATCAGCAGAAAGTGCACCCCCTCTGTGTAGCCTATTTCAGAACACATACATACTGCAGGTGATATTGGCGCATCCCAACGGGTTTTCCTAAAAATATAGGACGCAATTGGTACAAAGCAGCATGTTGGCTACTTCCATCCTCCAGGAGATGCATTGTTGAGGGAAGTAGTGCCTCCTGGTCCTGTTCATTGCAAAGCCGGAGGTGATGAAACCAATATTTGGCTGCATACAAGGAGATTGGGTAGTCTGGGAGTGTATCCTTGGTCATCAAATGTTTGGCATCAGCGAAAAGGAGGAGATAGCGGACACAAGTTTGGGCAATAAATCTGTGGGAGACATTACTTGTAAGGCAAATCATTGTGCCAAATTTCTCCTGGAACTGCTGGGAAAGGATATAATCCTTGACAGAGGAGTGTGCAAAGGCAATTGATGGTTTCTCCTGGCTCCAGTGACTCTCCTTGACCATGATCAGGCCATCTAACAACTTCAAGATGCCAGAGTTGCCCTGGCGTCTATCTGGATAGTAATTGGATTTAGCTGGGTCGGAAAAGTCAAATGTGGGGTCATCCAGCCGGAAAGCAATAGCATCTGCTAGCTCGTCTGATGTGAGTTGTCTGGCAGAAAACACAAGCCACCGGAAAATTGCTTGAATAAAAACTGTTCTTCTGGGAGTATCCGCTGCCCGAGTCAAGAAACGGTTGTAAATCCCAAATAGATCAGGTGGGAGGGCTGTGAGGGTTTCCTCCCAATCACCTTCCCAATCACAACAACCCAGTTCAATGAGGAGACATGCAGCCAAGCGAAACCTGGACATGAAAGTTAGCTTGAGGATAAATCACAGTGCAATAAGAGCACCAACATTCCATTGCTCTTCTGCACAATTTGTTCCGTGATGTGCTTTGCACACCTGTCATCACTAGCCCAGTTTCCGAC
Source organism: Mycena olivaceomarginata (assembly GCA_029378375.1). NCBI lineage: Eukaryota > Fungi > Basidiomycota > Agaricomycetes > Agaricales > Mycenaceae > Mycena > Mycena olivaceomarginata. Next base: position 92,562 of record JARKIC010001131.1, on the reverse strand, counting down.
TCTGGGTACTTTGCTACCAACAAAGGATCTAATGTCGTTATTTGAGAACCCGGAACCAAGCTCGATAAAGGGCACATCCTGAAATGCTTTTGTGAATTCCTCCAAAGGTTGACCAGTAAATAGGATATGTGGTGCATTTTTGGCAGGATGACATAGGCTGTGAATGAACTGGATAAGAGGCCTCCAGTCGGTCTTGTTACATTCATCAAGCCCATCAATGATGATATATGTCTGTTCCAACTCTGAAAGTAAATCCGTGAGGATTCCTAGAAGATCTATGTGCTGTGGCAGTATAGTTCCATTTCCTAATGTTTTATGCAGCTGACAAGAGACCTATAGGGAAAAGGCGACCGTCCAGAGAGCTGCCAGATGATAGAACGTAACATGAGGTCCATGTGCTGCCTCTCATTCCTAAAATCAAAATAGAAAAATGCAACTGCAGACTGGATGGGACAGGCTCTGACAATTTCTTCAATCACTGTTGAGCTGGCCATGTGAGTACCGTCAGCGGCGGATTATGTACATAGTAGTGATATGAAACACCTTAGTACGCTCTTTCCGGTACCAGCTGTAACCAATTAGACATGGGATTAAAACACAATGAAACTGACTTACAGATCCCTTTGATCCATAAAGTGCTGGGTGTGGCCTTCCATTTGAGGAATCGGCCATCATCCAGGAGCCAGCGTCCCGTGGCTTCATGATGAAGTTTTCTGCAGTTCGTGCTGTCTATCCTTCGTAGTAGGAGGAAACTCCAACCACTTTTCCAGAATTTCTTTGAGTCTAGATGTCATTCAGCTTGCAAAATATTGAACACAGGAAACTTGAATAACCCTTTACCCAGATGTACACTGCTGTTGGTAAGAAAGGACTTGCGGAAAAGGAACAGAGGACACTTCACCGACATACATTTTATTTGTGGAGTGATCAAAGATCACAGTGGGACCTTCCCCTGTACCCCCGCTGCCACCCGTGCCACCATTTCCGTGGCCCGTGCCACCCGTGCCTCCATGGCCCCCTGGGAACAAGATATCGTGATGTTGACTTCTCAGCGCGGCTCCCATACACACCAGAAATGTTGTAATTGAAGGTATTGGATTCATTGCCCTCGCCAGACATGATGAAAATAGATCGTTAGAGCGCCGATCTTCTGTTGGCAGAACACGATGTGAGCCACCAGTAAAGATTACACTGCAGGAGGAGCCGCTCACAGACAAGAGGAGGATGTATTCCCGTGTAGTGGACGTGGAAGTGGAAGACAAGAGTGGTCGCCTTGAGCGCCTCGTGGAGAACAGCATGCACTTTCGCGTGATGAATGTTCGAGAAGTCGGAGCATTTCGGGCCGGCGATTACGAATGAGCCAGCATGTCAACGGCTCAAATCCGTGGTTCAATTTATTTGGGAAATTGTTCATTCCAAGGGGTTCAACTGCCTGAGATCGCGTCCACTGCCAAAGCCTTCCGAGCCAAAAATGGTCGGATTTAATCGGTCGTACGATCGATTCGTTCAGCGCTTGGAATGGCGGGGTTCCCCGCGAAGTGCAACGTAATCCCACGTCACACGATGTTGACCGCCGACCGATCTATTTACAAAAGGGTTAATCGTTTTCCCGCCATGATCGCCGAGACCGGCTGTCCGCCACCGCCCTTTGCACAAGCTCTACCCCTCCTTGTACGCCACGCACCGCTGCACCGCTTCTCCTTTGCCACGGCCGCTTTTCTCTTGGACGTTGTCGCCGCCGAGCCCGCTCCTTCTCACACGTCCGCTTGCACAGTTGCACCGCCCGGGCCACGCCACTTTCACGTCCCCTTCCTTCTCCTGCTGCCGCCTCTATCTCTCTTCTGTTGCGCCTCTGGATTTCCGCATCGAGGTAATCCTCATGCCATCGCGCAGTTATGTGCGACGTTCCCACTCACGCTCCGCCGCCACAATCGCCTCGTCGCACTGCCCATGATGAAGAGCGCGGACCAGCATCTTCCACCAGAAGCTCAAGGTGGGTTCTTCCTTCGCTCTTCCCTTCCTCTGCTCCTTTCCCCCTCCTTTCCCTTCCTACTGCCTTCCTCCCACAAGTACGAGTATGCGTGAACGATGCCTTCGTTGCACAGGCTGCAGGCCCCGAAGACCCGTGCCTGCATCGTCGATGCCATCTGCGCGGACGGTGGGGTGATCCTGATGCACCGGTCGGTGTGTCCCTTCCTTTCTTCGTCCTTTTGCGTTATGTTGATTATCCCCCCGCGCTACGCTAGGGCTCAGCAATGACGCCGTTCAGCGCTGTCTCGAAGCTGCCACGGGCCTCGAGGAACGCCGTCAGATCGTCGCCTGCATGCGGTATGTCATCCGCTCCCTCCTTTCCTCTTCCCTACACGAATACTGATGGTCTCGCTGCACAGCGGCCGCATCGTCGACCTCACGACACTGTAACGGACCACGTCCCCCAGAACTCGAAGTTTGCTTGCTGATTGTGTCAGAGCTGCTTTCGGCCGCTCCGGCGACGACGCTGGCAAATAAGCATGTGTCGCATATGTGGAGTAAAGTGAGAGTGGTCTTCATTCTTTCCAACTTCTATCCTTCGTCGTCCGCACCTTCATTCGTCCTCGTTCTCTCCTTCAATCCTCTCTCTTTGTCTCAGCCTTGACTGTTGTTCCTCCGATATATCTTGACCCTTCAGTTCTATCCTCTTAATCGTCATTCCACCATCCCCGCTTCGTCCTTCCTTTATCCACTTTAGGCTTTCGCTGACAATGCCCCTCGCAGATCACTGAGCCCGCGTGGACCCCACCGGCGCCGCCGATCTTTGCATATTACGTCGCACCTTCTCATCTCATCGACGCCGATTCAACCCTTGTTCGCTCAGCGTCGACAAGCCCCTCGAGGGCAAGTGGACCGCGCCTGCATACCATGAGACTGGATCACTCGTCAGCAGGTACGCAATCCCTCTTCCATCTTCCGTCCTCCCCTCGCGTTAATTTTTTCAGCGCGCCGCCGAGAAACCCGAGGAGAGCGCCAGGACGGGATCATTGACGACCTGCTCGCACACGGCGCCGCGGTATTTGGTGAGGTCGCGAAGAGCCAGTGGGGCTCCTACTGCATCCAGCACAGTACGTTCTTCCATATCCTCTACCACGATCCTATTCTGATTACCCATCGATACAGTCCTCGAACACGGGTCGGAGAAGAACCGCCAAATGACGCGCTCGAGCAGCCCCTCACTGCCCTGCTCCAGTTCACGGCGAACAAGTAGGTCAGCAAGAGCGTAGTCAAGGCACTCGAGGAGGGCGGGAACGAGACCGTCGATCGCGTCTTGCAGCCGGCGAGGGGGTACGCTGTCCCTCCTTCATTCCTCTCCTTCTCGAGACCTTTCCCGTAGTGCTCGTCGTGCGATAATCGTGGATCTCGCTCTTGCTCACAAGGAGCGAGCTGATCGCCTCCGTCCTCCTTACGGTACCCCTCCTTTCACTTGATTTTCACAACGTTCATCTTATGATTCCTGCGCAGGCTAAGAAGGACCGGTGCGCTGTGCTTTACGACTGCATCCGTGCCCACATCGTCACACTGCGCGCCTGCAAGACCGGCTCCAAGGTCATCTGGCTCTTGTACGTCTATCCAATCCAGTTCGTCCTTAACCCCCTCTCAAATGTCTTCTTCTCTAGCGACCGGATGGGCGCCGACTGCGGGCACTAGCCTATATTCTATTCGCTGATTTCCATGCCCGAGGCCACCAAAGCGCTCGCAAGCGCGTCGTGCGCTTCTTCCTATTCAGAACCTCCAAGAGGATCCCGGAGGGTGGCAGTTGTCAGAAAAACAGAAATATATTAGAACGATTTGACACAGTAGGAGAAATCTCGAGTACAACAAGCGTTTGAGTAACTCCATGCCGCGAGAGATTATAATGAAATGAAATGTTCATTCTATCCCCATTCGACTAGGGTCGAGCCATTAACATCCACCTTTGGTTTTTAATCTCTTTGGCGCTCGTCTCATCCTTCGTATCCTGTTTCCATTTGCCCCATGCCAGAGAATGTGGGAATTGGTTAATCAACAGGCAGCCTTTATTTTTCTCCTCAACTCCTCGTCCTAATATTTCAACTGTCATTCCACGATGCACGGAGGTCAATAACGGCTCGATGGCAGGCCGGAAGCAAGCGTCTGCATCTTATTACGGTCGTATGCAGGAAAGAGCCGTTCGACTCGGGTCGAGTCATGGACAATTTCTCAAATTTTTCGAAAACTCATATTCAAATGACCTCCTTCCTGGCCGAATTTCTTATAACCCTACATAACTCTTTCATCGCCGTTTCGATCCAGTCCCCCTCCTCCCCCCTCCACCATTTGCGCGCAGGTCACAACAAAAAGCTTGTCGTCGCTGGTCATTGGCAGGCCGGAAGCAAGCGTCTGCATCTTATTACGGTCGTATGCAGGAAAGAGCCGTTCGACTCGGGTCGAGTCATGGACAATTTCTCAAATTTTTCGAAAACTCACATCCAAATGACCTCCTTCCTGGCCGAATTTCCTATAACCCTAGACTCTTTCATCACCGTTTCGATCCAGTCCCCCTCCTCCCTCCTACACCATTTGCGCGGAGGTCACAACAAAACTTTGTTGTCGCTGGTCATCTCCTGCGGTGGATTGCAACACTACCTCTCCGTGATTCCAGAGCAGGCCTCAATACTCATGGAGGCGCTCAGAATCGATAGGTGGGAGTGCAGTCTGGCTTCAGAAGTAGGTTAAAGTGTGTACATATCCGCGCTAAGGCACAAACACTCACTCTGTCGGTGAGTTTTTAATCTGCCGAGGTGGCTTCATCTGCCAATCCCTTCGGGCAGGTTCACCAGATTCGTAGGAGTGAGTTTCCTTCTTCGACGAGGCCCATATGGCGCTGCTCTGTTTCCTTCGCTCGTTGCATTTCAGCTCGGATGAAGCGCGCGCTTCTTTTTCTGAATGCTCTTTGCAGGGGGCTCCGCTGGACTGGTCTGCATAGATTTGTGTTGATGGTAGACAGTAGATAGTACATGGCATATTGTTTATTCTCCTCGAGTCATAGGGCTACAGAAACGAAAAGGATACTGCTAAGCCAAGAACTGGACACCCGAAGAAAAAAGTTGATGACAATAAGAGTAAACTGTACCCATGCGACGAGCACAAAGCTGCTGGAGCGAGGAAGCATTTCCGCTTCATCGACCCGTGAGAACCGCGGAGGTTCTGCGTCTAGATGAGTTTTATGTTGGTGTTGGCCCAATCAAAAGTGTTCTAATGAGCTACATACCCTCGCCAACCACACTTGTTGTGTCCCAGTTCTCCACTTCAACATTTTCATCGCTCTCCTCTTCGTCAGACTCCGTGGACGTATTTGTATATTCACTGCCGGTATCTTCCACTGTGCATAAAATATGAGCGCTCTCCATCTTAGCAATGTAGAATTGGTTGATCACTCACTCTCAAATGGATCCCAAGTGATCTGCAGCAGCGGAAGCCCCAGTTCTCGCGCAACATCTTGGCTATAGGGATCAAACCCCTTGCCTTCGTAGAATTGGCGGAGCCCCTCATATATATGCCCATCCCAATATTTACCCGTAGCCCCCATCTCCAACTGAAAGAAGGGAAATCCGAGTTGCTCTGCCTCCTCCTTGGTCAGCGGTTCAACTCCTGATGGATCCAGTGACCAATAGTAGACAGGCTGATCTGCAATGCCGCACTGAATATCCTCTAAGGGGCATATAAATAGATAACCCGCAGGTAGATTTTCTACGGTATCGAGAGTGCTGAGTTTATAGGAAACATTCGTGACGAGAGCTGTGGAGCGGGGCATAAGCTTCCTTGGATGTGTACTGGAACCAGTGACACACTTACTGAAGTCCTCGTGGTAGGCCGGGATTGCATGGAGTTGTTGAAAAGGGTAATTGGCTTGGGTAAGCCATGTCTTGGGTGCCGAGAACCCGGTGAAAAGACAAGAAATGTTTTTGATCCCTGCGACGTCACGTGACTCAATACTGGGATGGGCGTATCAACAGAACGGTGTCACTGCGGGAAGTTTGAACTCACCGAAGCCAGGCGTCACTGGGATCCTGTTTCTCAGTGAAAAACACGTCGGAAGTCCCATCATCAACCGTCCACCAGAAGTATCTGAAGTTGTCCTCGGGGACATAACCAATTGTGACTGGATTTTCGGAATGCGGTCCCCAGATAATTGAGCCAACGGTAATGGACAACGCCTCCGGCATTTCCATGAATCTACAGTGACGCTGACAAATAGCATCATAGCGATCCAACGGAATCGAATCAATAAAAGTCGAGTCGTGATGCGGTTCAAAAAGATTCAGATATGCGACACGTCGATATGACAATGAGAACCCATCACGATCAATTTCGCGGTTACCCGTGAGAATTACGGAGAGGTGTCCGTTCGATGCTCGCATCCAGTTGCCAGTTCCGACAACACTCTATCCGAGGCCGTCAGGTTCAAACTCAAGACAAGGTGAGAAAACTTGCAAGGTATTCTCCAGACATAGATTCGAAATAATCATAGGTGTCCTGCCTTTCCGCGATGAGAAGGGGATGAAGGAGCATTGAATGTTCGCACAGTATATTCCTCATCCTACGAAACTGATAAACCTCTTCAGAATGGCACAGAGCATACATACCAGAAACCCCCAGCAATAGACAGTTGATACTGGGGACACGCAAGCTTTTGCCATCATCTCTCTCAAGGGTATCAAATCTACTCGGTTTCCGGAGAATAAGACCAATGGTTTCGAGTTCAAGTAGACAAGTCACCGTCGTGGAAGATCATGGCTTGTAGAGCCGACGATCTGGATATCCCGTAGAGTTGCGAAAAATTTGGGTGCCTACAACGATGGGACGATGAGACGATGATTGGTTTTCAGATCAAACAGATGAATTCCAACCGCAGCCAGGAGTATCTGAGAATATCCTCTCGCCATTCCTTTCAAAAGAATCATCTCACAAATCTCGATGAAACAACTCGAGCGTGTAGGAATTCGGCCTTAATGCACAGTGACCCTCTGCAAACGCGCAGAGGTCTCAATTCAAAAGCTACGGCTAATACAAAATGAGAGAGTCATACAAATATAAGGAGAAACATAATATGACTCTGTCTGAGTCAGGGAGAGTCAGTATGAGTCTGTATGAGTCAAGTCAGAAGATGAGTCAGAAGGAGTCAGAAAGAAGCCACTGATGTGTAATGTCACATTGTGACCACATGGCGAATAGGCAGTGCATTGGTGTTTCGGTTGTTGCTCCAACAGAGCGCACCTCCTCGCCGGTCTCTCCTTGATACGTAAACACCAGCATTTTCGACTTGCAGCCTTGCACCCGCGCTGCGTACATTTTTCGTACCTGCACTCCAACTTGGTATTGAACAACGTGATCTTGCTCGTCCAGTCGTACCTCGTGTAACAAGTCCAACTGGCCGATGGGGATCTCTTCAAAGTCTGAGGAGAAGGCGGTGTTATGTCAGGTATTGGCCGAAACAACCCTCGTCCAGGGTCCTTACCCGTAGGATCGCTCTTGGGAATTGGATGGGTGATATTGGTGATGTTATTGAAATTGCTGCCAGCGACAATGAAGCGCCTTGCATGAGAAAAGAATGCGCCGGGGGACCTACAATTGGTCGGTTGACAGTCAATATTCCATATTCAAGGAACGGCTTATGGAGCAGCATTTTCGCGTGACTGGGAGTCTGTGATATGCGGCGAGATGGGTTCGTCGTTCACTGACATGGGTGATATGAGGGTAAGAGATGGGCTGTTGAGCGACAATGATACCCTGACTCTCTTTTTGAATGGCAATTCTTCCAAGCGGAGTTTCGGTGGAGCGTGGTGCTGTGGCAACAAAAATATGTATGACCGTGGAATCTATGCTGGAGTTGAGACTTTTAAGTTTGGTGGTTGTGCCGAAGAGAAACTCCACCTGATCATGAGTAGTTACCGGGCAGATAAGGGATGTCGGCTTCGGGACGTCCAAAGTGCACACCGGGGTGAATCAAATTTGGTGACGACATCATTGTGGACGGCTACATATTACGGCTCCCGGCGACATCGCCAAGCCCGTCAGAACCGGATATACTATCAAAGGGAGCAGCGTGAAGGAAACACAGCCTGAAGAGACAGAGAAGACAGTTCGGTCCAGACTACAGACAGAAGTCTGTAGACAGATTGGCTACCGGTAGGTCAAGTTTCCCGCTGAGGAAGGAGGCGCATCATGCAGCGAGGCTGGTACTGGGTGGAGGGACCTGAAGCGTCAGCCACAACGTGGTGGTAAGAAGGAGAAAAGCACAGGCGAGGCTGTGTCTTCGGGTTCAACGGTGTTGTCAGCACCTTCACAGCGGCATCGCCGGCTCGCCCTCCAACACCCGCGGGACGATCTTCACCGGGATGATGAGCACCTGGTTGGTCTTCAGGATTGGGCCTGTCCCAGTGCCCGTGTACAGAGACTTCATATAGGCGGCGCCTTGCGACGGGTGGCGAATGATGGGGGGTGTAGGGAAGGGGAAAGAGGGTTTGATGGGTGAGGTTACGGAGGCAGTGGGTGTGGAAGTCATTCCAAACTGTGTGAAATCGACCTGGGACACGAAGGACGGTCTTGCGAAAGAATTCCCGGGTTTTAGACTTCATCGCTTCCAGCACGGCAGTGACCATGGCACGATTGTCACAGTGCATACAGATAACTCTGTACAAGTAAGGCCTGATCCTACACAATCCGTATACTGAATCAGACTCATGAGATGCCGGTGCGGAAAAAACAGACCAGAGAAGCACCCGCTTGGCCACTCGTAAAAGGGCAGGGATTGTCGCTGGATGTACGAGTGCTGCTGTTTCGAATAATTCGCGTTCCGAGTTCAGGCGGAAAGGCAGGCCCGCTTTCCATGTCGACCAGCAGCCTGGCGTGAGGTGTCGAACGTTGACGATGCAGATGGATGAGAGCCACGTGGCAATCACGATGAGATATCTGATCGCAATAAGATATTGGCACAGCGATTGCCGCGGAACCGCAAGTCAACCCTGAAGTTCAACCACGAGTTGATTGTGAACACCCGTGAAGCTTGCACTAAAACTCTGGCTTTGCGTGCCTGGGCAAGGCGAGGAAAGGAAGAAAAAAACGAGAATCACTACCGCCCATGGCCCGACCCCGAGTCGAACGGGGAGTCCTGCATATGCAGTTCATATCGAAGTCCTAATGAACACACAGATGCGGTCCCACCGCTATCTAGCCGATATTCACTGACCTCAGTTACTGCTTGAATGGGATTCAACAGTTCTACTCGAAACAGCAGGCACACAGCGCCGAATAATATGAAACGGTAAGATGGCTCGTGTCTGTACAGACCCGATTGTTTCTGTCTCAAGTGTTAGCGACAACGCCTACGGAGCAATGAAACAGAGTATGCGGAAGGCAATGGAAACAAGCCGGTAAGTATTAGTACTTTTAGGTAAGTTTCAACACCTACGCACCGCATGGGCGAGTCGGCAGTCCAAAGCAGACACTGGACAGTGGGACTGAAAGGCTGTGCCAAGGGATGGGAGGAGGAAAAAGATCCCGGTCGTCAGCAGCTTAGAAGCCAAAGAATCGAAAAGGAAACATAAAAATACCAAATATGGCCCAACACTGAGTTGAATGGGAGTCCTGCCACCTAAATAATACCGCATACCACCCTCTAGTAGAGGTGTCATACTGGGCTCGATGGCCCCTCTATTAGAGGGTGGAAATGTTAGCCCAGGGCTCCACGCAATAAACCATGCAAAACCTGACAAAAAAACACGCAATATTTCGCAATAAATAAGGTGGGAGGACTTGGAGGCATGCAGGCGGGTGTTCTCGGCATGTTCCGGCATACCTGTCATACCCAATGTGTTAGTGTCATAAACCACGCAAAACCTCGCAAAAAAATACGCAATATCTCGCAATAAATAAGGTGGGAGGACTTGGAGGTGTGAGGGCGGGTGTTCTCGGCATGTTCCGGCATACCTGTCATACCCAATGCATCAGTACCAAAAACCACGCAAAACCTCGCAAAAAAACACGCAATATTTCGCAATAAATAAGGTGGGAGGACTTGGAGGTGTAAGGGCGGGTGTTCTCGGCATGTTCCGGAATACCTGTCATACCCAATGTGTCAGTGCCATAAACCACGCAAAACCTCGCAAAAAAACACGCACTATTTCGCAATAAATAAGGTGGGAGGACTTAGAGGTTCAGGTGTTCTCGGCATGTTCCGGCGTACCTGTCATGCCTGATATGTCGCATAAACCACGCAAAACCTTGCAAAAAAAACACGCAATATTTCGCAATAAGTGAGGTGGGGCGGAAACAAAGACCAAGAAAAAATCAATTTAGCGTCCAAAAAAACATATAAAAAACACAAAAAAAGAGTCTAGTTGTCAGAGTCACTGTCATCATCACTGTCCTCGTCCATACCCTTCAAACCGAGCGCTGTGAACTCCACTGTCCCCAGTCGAACCCCCAGTGGGCCTTTGTGCATAGCAGGAGGGAGCTTGGTTGTGATCGACCCTGACTTACCCGTGGCCAATGCCCGGAGCCTGTTGTGCATCACCTCAAATCTGCTTTTCGGTGCATCTGGGGCCTGCTTGGAGTGGGACTTGGGGGTGGGCTTGTCGGCATCGCTGTTGTCCTGCCGCTTCCTCTTCTTCTGTGCATGACCACCATCACCGGCAGTGGACTTGTGTTTTGCACTCGGGGGATCGCCCTTGCGAGAGGTGGACTGGCGCTTGGCCAGACAAGGGTCGGTAGTATCATCTGCCTTCCGTTTCTGCGACCCCTTCTCCGAATTCCTCGGCTTCACCTTTGCCTTTTCCTTCTCCTTCTCTGCCTTCCTCCTCTCCTTCTCCTTCTCCGTCTTCCTCCTCTCCTTCTCTTTCTGCTGTGTCCCCTCCTCGTCAGTCGTCTCATCCTCCTCCCAAACACGTCGACCTGGTGCATCCTTTGCCTTGCTGCGTGTCGACAGAGCCTTAGACGGCTGGGATTTGCGAGAGCTCCCCTTGTCTATGCGCGTCTTCCTGACAGTCTCCTCCACCTCGCCCGACTCGACCATCTCCTCGACCATCTCCTTCACCTCCTCCTGCTCGTCACCATTCAGCTTCTGCCAGTAGCAATCTCCAGATTCCCAGGCATCACGAAGCTTTCTCATGCTCTCAACATCGTGGATGGAGGCCGGGTTTCTGGGATGGCCTTCAAGGGGCCAGCGTCGTATGATGACGTGTCGCTTGAGTACAATCTTCTTCCAGTACTGGGCCCAATTCATTGGGATTTTCTTGGTCCCAGTCGCAGAAACTAACAAGCAAGTGAGTGATCGTCAAAGAATACTCATTCAGAATTACTCACCGAGACCAGCCAGGATCCCCTTGTTCACCTGCTTGCACATCAACTGCAAGGTATCTATCCCTGTCAGGCCTCAAGAATTAAATCAGCGCCAAATACGCAATCAGGGTCTGTCAGGACCTACCTTTCTCTCAAGTGATACACCACAGCTCAAACTTTTCCCCCACATCACGGAAGTTCTCGCCAACGATGTCCTCAAAGAAGTCCAAGGCACCCAAGGACTGACACTCTGTCGGGAGGGTCTTGTCATGGATGTGGCCTCGACTAAACATAGCAAAGCCCACCATCCCGGTACGCTGCGCCAGGGCTTCCATCTGAACGCTCAAGTCAATTTATTTAGTGATATATATAAAAGCTCACAAACCTCCTCCATTATCAGCTTGATAGTGCAGCGTGCATCAGCAGCTGCGGCGGAATTTGTGGCTCGTGTCCCCTTGGTCATCGTATCACGGTAGGTGTTTAACTGCGCCAGCAAGACTTGCTTCTGATCTTTCGTGAGGTTCTGGTATTCGGGATTTTCACATGCGTGTCGCTTCCCCTCAGCCCAGTCTATTGATTCTCCTTCTGGAATGAGAAGTTAGCACGTCGGCCCGCGAAAGTAAAACCACTAACCTTGGAGAGCCTTCTTGCAGGCATCGTGCATCTTGGCATTAAAGAGGTTCGCCTTCCTCTCACGCTGAGAGCTGCCGAGCGCCATAAGGCGGCGAAGAACAAGCTCGACTTTCACGCCATGCTTCGCTGCAGTCTCCTCGGCCAGCTTGTTACGAGCAGCATTGATGCTGTCGATATCGAACTGCAAGTTCTTCGACTTCTCCTTGTTAACGGCCCGCTTCATCTTGGCAGTGGCACGAGTCTCGGTGGTTTACTTTTTCCTCCCCTTCCTGAGTGGAATAACACGACGCTGGGGGTTTCACTCGCGCCAGGTGCTGATTCCTGGTTTCCCAGCGGGAACAGAGGACTGGTCATCGTCATCCACCCAGTTGTCGTCATTGTCGTCAGGAGCTGCACCAGAAGGCAACTCTCCACCAGGGGCAGAAGAAGCGGGCGCATCTCCCTCAACGCATTCCTCTGAGCTTGGTGATGGATCTTCGACTACAGGTGGGCCAGAAACCGGATTCCCTTCGGAACTTGGAACCTCTGGGTCTGAAGCGACCTGAGCGACGGTGGTGGGGGATGGTTCGGAAGGAGACAGGCCCAGATTATGCTGAACCGGATTATTGGCAGTGCTGTTAGTGGCTGGTGGCGAGGCTGTCGTCTGAGGAAGGCTCGAAGCCGCTGTAGCAGGCGTGCTGAGAGGCTGGGCGATGGCAGGTTTTTTTTGGGGCTTTTTGGTACCAGCTGGGTCGTAGGGAATAAATTGCAGAGACATAGTGTCCTGAGTGGCAAGACAAAGACACAAAGATGCGGTCCCGTGTCTCTCACATGTCTATTGATGCTCAGCCGACAAAAGACTCAAAACTACTCAATTTCTAATGTAACACAAATTTGCTACCAAGATATATGAGAACGACAGATGTACTACTCAATTTCTAACGGCTTTCATAACACATTCGTAGAGTCCCTGGTCCCCACCCTGGTACACAAAAATCCCGTGCTCGCCCGCGTCATCCAAAGCTGCCTCCACAGTCGTCAAGACCTTCCCGTCTTTCAAACTAATGTAAAATATTGTTCTTGGCTCCCCACCCGCCCTCTGAACCGCGAAGTTGCACGCCGGTCCAATGGCTCCAAAACCTCTGACCCCGTCCATCCCCGAGTCCTTCGAAGCGGCAAGATAAGTTTTGAATATGGCCCTGGTCTTCAGATTGACCCAGAGGAGCAGAGGAAGTCGAAGCAGCCGGGCGCTGAGAAGCCGAGGAAGTGGACGAAAGAGAGCGAGGAGGAGGTGCTGATGGAGGACATGGTGCTTGGTGGGGGCGGGCTGCGTGGTGAGGAGTTCATGACCATGGCTGCATCATCGCTCCCAGCCCCCTCGCACTTGGTATCGTCACCGTCGGCCCACAGAGAAACGGTGGCCACAGACTTCTCCCTCTTGATGGTGGTATTCCCTGGCATGGCAGGGGTGGTGAATGCTGAGCGTGCAGTGGGGATGGTGGTGCTGCCAGCAAGAGGGGTAGGAAGGGTGGTGGTGTCATCATCGCTGTCATCATCATATAGTGGGGGGTGGGGCAAAGGGTTCCGCTCGCGCTCGGGATCAGGAGTCGGCAACGGAGTCATTCGACCTCTCGGGGGATATTTTGACATCCATTTACCACGGCAAACTGTCCCCAGGTGCGACCCTTGTATCAAAGCAGGTGGACGAGGGGGATCGGGTGTAGTGGCAGCAGAACGAGCCGAGGCAGAAGTGGTCGAGTGAGATGAAGCTTGCACGGCGCTTGTCAATGCATCTGCTGCCCGTGAGGCGTTCAACGCCACCCTTGTTGCTACAGCTGCAGCCTCGGTGGCACACTGCAGATGGTCTGCCTTTAGGTCGCACCCATGGCCTTCGCATGCGTTGTGGGATTTGCAGCGGCGGTGGACTGAGTGGCATACTTTAGCCCACATAGCGAGCGCATTGGTGTGGGTGTCAAATGCCTGGAGGCATTTTCCACGTTGCGTCCATGAAGATTTTCCTTGGCATGAGCCCTGTATTGCTCAGTTAGCAATGCGACGAAAATGGAGAGAAGGAGGAGGAAGAAGACCACAGGCGTTGACGAGTCATTGCCTGTGCATGCCGGCGCCCATGCCGCTCACGACTCGTGTGCATGCCTGCTGCGCCTGAGTCGTACATTCGTCGACACGTACGCACACCCCATACAAGCTGTGCGTGAGTCTTCTACGAGGTGTGTGCACGCCCGTGCAGACAGCGATGACATGATGTCATCGCGCGCAGGCGAACTCGTGCAGGCGAACTCGCTCATCGACGAGGCATGTGCACGCTGTGCAGACAGCACCGGCGTCATCATGCGGAGGCGAACATCATGCACGATGACGCCTGTCGACGAGACGTGTGGACACCTGTGCAGACAGCACAGGCGTCATCGCACGCAGGCGAACATCATGTAGTTCGCCTGCACGCGAGTCGTCGACGAGGTGTGTGGACGCCTGTGCAGACAGCATAGGTGTCATTGCGCGCAGGCGAACTACATGATAGTTCACCTGTGCGGGAGTCATTGACGAGGTGCCTGGACGCCTGTGCAGACAGCACAGGCGTCATCGTGCACAGGCGAACATCATGTAGTTCACCTGCGCGCGAGTTGTCGACGAGGCGTGTGGACACCTGTGCAGACAGCACAGGCGAACTACATGATAGTTCGCCTGTGCGGGAGTCATCGACGAGGCACCTGGACGCCTGTGCAGACAGCACATGCATCATCGTGCGCAGGCGAACATCATGTAGTTCACCTGCGCGCGAGTTGTCGACGAGGTGTGTGGACGCCTGTGCAGACAGCACAGGCGTCATTGTGCGCAGGCGAACATCATGTAGCTTGCCTGCGAGCGAGTCATCGACAAGGCGCCCGGATGCCTGTGCAGACAGCACAGGCGTCATCGCGTGCAGGCGAACATCATGTAGTTCGCCTGCGTGCGAGTCATGAGGCGTGTGCATGCGAGCAAGTCGATGAGGCATGTGCATGCGCGGGAGTCGTCTACTCGTCCTCGTTGATGTGTGCACGCCTGTGCAGACAGCACAGGCGTCATCACGCGCAAGCGAACATCATATTGTTCGCCTGCACGCGAGTCGTCGACGAGGTGTGTGCATGCACGGGAGTCGTTGACTCGTCTGCAAGAGTCGACGAATTGTCGACTCTCCTCGACTCATCCACAGGCGTCATTGTGCGCAGGCGAACATCATGTGGTTCGCCTGCACGCGAGTTGTCGACGAGCCGACGAGGCATGTGCATCCCCCCAAAAAAAAGAAAACTGAAAATAGAATGCCAATGCCACCCACCGAGTCACATACAAACCCCCAAGATTGTCCTGCAGATAGACCAGCCAGTAGTGTCGGCCTTGATGTTGGTCATGAGCGGTGTACCCTCGAAAATTCTGGCCCAGGTACTCGATGGGCCGGCAGGAAGAGTAATCAGGTGGAGGGGGCCCGGAGTTCTTGACCAGGGGAAACAGATTGGGGGACCTGTGCGGCGACATGGTGGGGAAGAGAAACAGGCAGACCGTCGATCATAATGCCATAACCTTTATGTGAGCGCTCTTCGAGCGCAAAGAATTCACTGATAAACATTTAGACCGCTCTTCTATTGATACAGAACACTCTTCTATTCTTAACAGCCTTGCAACCCAAGTTTAGACCATCATATGTGAATTTTATCCAGAAAAAAGGGAACAGAACTGGCTGTCCTACGACTGCGATTCACCTTCTAATGCCGACCTGTCCTCATCATCTCCATCCTCCTCCCCTGTTGGAACCCTAACACCCGCAAGATTCCCGTTGAACTCGTTGAGCAGAGGAGTATAATACTTGAAAAATTTGTCCACTCCGTTTTTCTTCAGGTATTTCCTGGTCTGTTTGTAAATACGGTGGGAGGCTTGAGGGTCTGCCAAAGAATTGTACCCACCAACGACGCAGCCTGGTAGCTATGATTAGTACTCAATCTTACAGCAGTTCATGAACAAAACACCACCCACGCCTCTCTATATTCAGCATCATACTTTCGGCGACTTGCATTTGCAATTTGCCTGGCTCCCTCCGTACGAGTCTGGCGCTTTCTGGATGCAGAAATGAGTATGAGCGACCGAGGGTAGGACAAAGATTTCACTTTTGCATTCGAATGCAAGCCTTCTCTCTGAGTATCTCTTGCTTTCTATTTGACGAGTTACGGGTTAAGACGGTCAAAATAAATGTTCTAGCTTTATACCGGGAATAATAATTGCGAAGAACGTTGCCTCGATTGCTGTCAGTCATTGAGCTGACAGATTATGAGCTTTCAAGAATTGTTTTGGTGGTGGATGAGCGTCAAGACCAAAAGATGCCTTTTGTTTGCATGGCAAATACCATAAAGTGCTTCAAAGTTGAGCGGGTTCGCAACTTTCAACAAATCATTTAATTACATTTTTGTGCAGCCCCGGGTGATCTGGTTTTTACATATATGGTTTATTTGGCATCTGAACACCCTCAGAAAAATTGCGAGGCATGCTGGCTTGCTAGAAATTGTACCACAAATTTTTTTCTGACCTATCGGCATCCAATTCCGAAGCTTCGGACATTCGGCCGATTCGCCTCAAAGCCCTTTCACTCGGTCGAGTCAAACAAATTGGGGTGTTTGAAGAAGGCACAAGCATTCATACAAGAAAACAGGGTATTTACAAAATGTGGTGACTCGACACACTATCTAAATCTAGAGAATCTAAGGTAGAGTACATAGCAACACCTTGCTTCTATCTTGTTTCCACTTCATCGTCTCGCGCTTGCTTTTCCTCAGGCAAAGCAGTAATCTCAAACTCGCCATCCGTCTTAAACCCATTTCTGATCCAGCGAAACAGACCTCCGGCTGTGTATTGGGTAAAAGACGCTCAGAACTCATGGATGGCAATGGGTGAATTGGAGTGCCGGATAATGGCGGAGGGGATGAGGATAGTCGATCCAGGCGGAAATCGGATGATGAGCTTGAGATCCCAGAGGACGAGATGTCCCCCAAGATCCGGATTGCAGCGGCCAAGGGCAGTGATGGCACACCAGCCCCAAGAGAGATTCCCGAAGTCAAGGTGGGAGACAGTGATTGCGTGTGGCCCAAAGTTGAAGGTGCAGGCTGCAAAGACCGACCCTACGAAGTTCCAGACCAAGGATGGCTGGGACTCGGCGAGGATGGTCATCTGCGCCTCGACGAATGCTGCAAGGAGAGGAGCAAATGTCCAAAAAAGTACTGGTAACGATCTTCAGACAGCAAGAAGGATCAAGAGGGAGCCATCTTACGGTTAGCCCACCCCGAAAGTCGCTTGAAGCAGTCACTGGCCAAGAGCTCGTCGGTGACCCGAGTGTTTTTAGCGGTAGTCTGGAGGTTGGATGGTCCCTGGAAGACAATTAACAGAGTGATAAAGGGAGGAGTAGACACAGACGGGCTGCCCGCCACCGAGAGAGACTCCCCAAGAGACTGCAGGATAGGGTTCTTGAGCACGCCGGTGGTGAACGAGAGCCTCAGACTGGGTAAGTTGGTGTGCGTTGTCTTCCAGGAGCTTCGCGGCAGCGTCGGTGACAATCTTCCAGCCAGAAATGTCGCGGGGAGTACCACCAAGAACGGCAATGATGCGCCCATAGGAGTCTGTGATAGGGATAGAGAGTCTATATAGAGGCTGTGGATGAGCTACGTCGGAAAGGCTGCGGAAAACACAAACATGCCGCCCCAATTGATATACCGCATTCCAATCCCTTCCTTCCCAATCAGGTCCAAGATCTCCTGTGCACTGTAGATCTGCCCGGCCATGCCATCCTCAGAGGCGCTCTCAGCGCCCCGGGTCCCAATCCAGGCTTGGAATGTGAGACATCTTCGACGTCAAGATCTAGCTGAATGGCGTGGGCCATGGCCTCTAATTGGCGCTTGAGATGGATGGATTTGAGGCCAGGGGTGCCATTCGCAACCTGTATATCTGCTCGTTTACAGGCGCGATGGATTTTGGAGGATTTCTTTTTGTAGTCCATAGCAGTCGGGGTGGCGGAGCAGCGAGATGAGGTGGAGGGGGAGGCAGGGACAGGGGGCGGACTGGGGTTGATCCAGAAATGGGGGTGGGAAGGAGGGTCATCTACCAGATCATCGGGAATATCGTGCTCAGGCTCATCAAAAGTCCCAGCTGCTTCTTGGGCAGAAATTCATTTGGCCAGATAGTCGGAAACATCAAAGAACGGGACAGGGGTGGCGGGTTGACACATCTCAGAAGAGCCAGGTCAAATGCCCCGAACTCTTTCCCGGATCGTAGCCTTTGCCTTGACGCTACGAGAATTTGTCAGAAAGGTTGAGAATAGACAGGGAGGCGGGCAAAAAACACGTCAAAAAAAACATGAAAATGTGGATACGCAGGGTCTGCCATAGTTCCAAGGTCGGATCTCAGTCTCCCTGGCGGATTACTCCCTATTTTATGAAAGAAATAAAAGGCCCCCTCAAACACCGAGTCTGCCATAGTTCCAGGGTCGGATCTCAGTCTCTCGGGTGGTTTACAGAGGTAGGGTAGTAGAGTGAAGTAAAGAAAGAGAAATGGAGCAAAAAAAAACTCACCCATGGACCAGAAGGACGCATCAGTAATGAGTGGCACAGACGAGTGGCACAACTCCTGCAAAGAGCTGGAAGAGCCAGAGAGGAGCCCAGAGAGGTGTATATCCAAAGGAGATAGATGTTAGAGCAGTGGAAGACAGCCAGCCAGCCAGCCAACAAGTCAGAGATGGTGGTGGCAGAAAGGAAGGAAGTGACCGCTGTGAGATCACGTGATGTGACGTAACGCGTTTGACGTGACACTTCCTGCCTGCATCCTCATGTCCAACAAAAAAAGAGCTGGTAGTAGTGCTTCTAGAAAATCTGTGGTATTGGGCAGCTCCTTTCAACCTCTCAGTACTCGTGCTCCTACCACTCTCAAGCGTGTCAATCTGAAGAGCAGAAAGGCACAAGACGATTATTGTGTCAAGCGCACTGAAGACTTTGAAGCTCGGAATTCTGGTGAGTTGAATTTATATTTTGATACCGGATGGCTTATAGGTCCCTTAGCGCTTAGCGCTACACAACAACAAACTCTGGATGCACTGTGTAACTACAATAATGAGCAAGACTTGGACTTTGATGAAGATAATGAAATTCGTATTGAGGATGTGCTGGATAGAACAGTGGCAGCTGAAATCAGCCTTGGTGGCCAGGAACTACTGGATGCTGCCAGGGCAATTGAAGAGGAGAGGGAGGAAGAGACACGGAATAAACAGTATGTGACGATTACCATGGGGGAGTCTCTAGTAATATTATGCAGTCCGAAGCGCAAGGATTGGCGGACTCGTCGGGACAGAGTGGAGAGGCGTGTATATGCCTTTGCCTCGCAGATGGAGGACCTGGTGGACATGTACATTCACTGGATCACTGAGAACGAACCGCCGCCACCAGTGGAAGGAGAACCTGGGAGGGGGGAATGTGTTGTTCAGGTGGTTGATATTTTCAGTGAGCTAGTTCAATATAACGTTGCTTGGACTGACTGACAAGATTCCTAGAAACATATACGTTGGATGCAGTACTCAATTCCGGTGGGCGGGGTATAGCTGCTTCCTTGATCAAGCAAGGACTTTTCCCTTGTGCGCCATGGCTCCCGAGCGTAGTGATCACCATCCGGACTCTGGAGTTCTTCCAGGCAACACATTGTCGCTGTCCCCACCTTGCGATCCAGCCTTTTGTGAAATCGCTTTGCGATATTCATGGGGTGTGTCTTATTCTGTGTTCTTTCATTGACTGCAGCTAATTGAGTTACCAACAGGTGGCCTATAAACCGTACCTTTGCCAGCAGTTCTCGATCGCATACGATGTTTACTTGGACGTTAAATGAAAAACCGAGTTGAAAGTTCTGGCGAACCTGGGTCGTGATTCCAAAAAACTGGTGTCTGACGCATGACTGTCCGGCATGCATGTACGAACTTGAAGGCGAGGAGGAGTTTATGTTCCGGAAGTTTTTCTGTTTCGATGGAAACAAGTCTCTCAGGCGGGTGTTTCGAAAGGTCAAGAAGGCAGACGGCTCCATCGACGTTGACGAGATGGGGATGCCACTGCCACCGGAGTCAAGGGAGCGAACAGATACAAGGAACACCAGCGAGGATTATTGGCGCAGTCGAGAAGAGGTGGACCAATGGGCGAAAACAAAGCTTGCTGATCTTCTTCCGCAGGACAAAGTACCAGTGAGTCTTCGATTCGATATTTGGCTTTCTACTGATCTATATCTCAGGGCGATGACTCTCCGTGCCATGACCGATGGAAAAATATGATGAATGAGATGATGGCTACGTTGTGGGGTGTATTTGAGGAAACTGGGATTTTTCTTGCGCTTTGCCGACACGGATTTGTGCTGCTGGTCATGGACATGGTTCGCAGCGGTGAATTGTGAGTCTTTTTGATGATGTCATTCAAATATCGGGACAACTTAACGGACACAGGGCGAAATATCCCTTGGCAATGATCGACGCGCTGCTGGACGCTCTCGGTGACCGGCTTGCAGCCGGATATGATATCGGCTGCCACACAGCAGCGACAATCAGCAAGAGTGATCTGAACCAGAAGGCAAGCGAAAAGCTACTCACCATGCTAGTAGGGGCCTTCCACAGTCATGGTCACAATCGACTGTGTCAGCTGAAGTACCTCACAACCTATGTGAAAGGCTTAGGCCTTGAGGACTTGGAGGGCTGTGAGCGTTATTTCTCCAAGTCCAATGCGCTTGCCAAGGCTGTGCGCTATGCGAGCTGCTTTCACCGGCAGCAAGAGATTACAACATATATGAAGAATTTTGATACGTTCGAGACATATACAAATCTTAGTGAGTTCGAGGAAATCTCTGAGCCGAGGCAAACTGACATTGGACTTAGGCAAATTCCTTTGCGATAACTACCATCAGGCCCTCGGAATTTTGGCAACTGAGCTGACACTGAGGCAGTGGATGCGTTGAGAGGGTGTGGCGTCTACTGAGGAGTTTGAGAAGTGGCTAGCGGAGGAGAAGGAGTGGCTGATGTTGAAGAAGAATTCCAAGAAGTCCCAGGAGACCAGTCTTGAGATGGAGTATGTGCAGAAACTGGTGAACCTCAGTTCAAGCGAGTACGTCTTTCAATTTTATTTCTGTGATTCCTTTTTTCTTGACATGGGTCCAGAGCAAAACTGTTAACATTGCTTCGAGAGGGAAGAGATGCCGACAGCGACTACAACCCCAGCAAAGATGCAGCAGCACGACGATCCCGACGACATGCCGAGGAGATCCGAAATCGTGACTTAGCCTCAGTGATCGATATCGAGGAACGGCTAGATATTACCGCTCGTTGGACATCTACCTCTCCGGAGTGGGCTGCTGCAGTAAAGCTGGTGAAGGAGAAGAAGTTCACAGATGCTCTCAATGTGCTGGAGCTCTTAATTGTGGAGCGTATATTTGAGCTGACCAAGGTCAATCGATCTGGGACAGGTGGGTGCTGGAAAATCAAAACATACAAGACTGATATTATCTCAGCTTACAAGATGCGGACGCACATTGCAAAAGCACTCCAGGCTCGCTCCATGGCAATCAAAAATGCCATCAGCCGGTACAATGCAGCGGCCTTCGCACTTGAGCCTCCTGCACCATCACTCAGTTGGGATCAAGTCGTCGAATACACCTTTCTAGCCGACTTCGACTTCCTTCGGGCAATAGATGGCGAACTGCTGAACAAACCGTGGAGTCGACCAGCCTACCGCCTTGCCATGGACTCCTACTTCAAAATCTTGCGTGCTCGGGAAGAAATTGTCCGCCTCAATATTGAGATCCATCGGCTAGTGACATGGATCAACAACGAGGATCAGTTTCTCCGGAACCGCGAGTTGGAGCTAGTAGAAAGCGGGGATAGCAAAATGGCAGTGCTGGTTTGGAGGTACCGGATGGAGCGTGGTCGCTCTGACATTCATCACATGAAACGCTTCTGGAGACTTGCCAAAACTCCGGGCTTCACTGGGACCCTTGTTCCTGGTGTGTCACGTGAAAGGCGGGAAGCCCGCCACTCAGAGCGTCAGCGACAGAGGGATGCTGTGAGAGAGGGTGGGATGGATGTTGAGGAGGAGGAGGAGGAGGTGGTGACGATTGATACGGCAGCCGGATGGCAGCCGGCTGCAGGATTGGACGACAGGTGGGTTGATGTTGAAAGGGGGGAAGATGGTGAGGAGATGCAGGAGGACAATGAAGGCGAGGTAGAGGAGGGCAAGGAGCTCTCTGAGCTTATTTATGATATGGCGAGGATGACCACAAGTGGGGAAAGCTGATGTCGGGCGAGCATAGGCACTCAGGCTGCGTTTTTTTTCTTGTTTTTAGAACTACTTGTTTGGTCTTTTTTGTTGAGAGCGGGTGGTTAGTGCGCATTGTATTGAGCCTTATTTTACTTTCATTTGACTTTTTTTTTTGGCCACCTTATTTATTGCGAAATATTGCGTGTTTTTTGCGAGGTTTTGCGTGGTTTATGGCACTGACACATCGGGTATGACAGGTACGCCGGAACATGCCGAGAACACCTGCCCTCACACCTACAAGTCCTCCCACCTTATTTATTGCGAGATATTGCATGTTTTTTTGCGAGGTTTTGCGTGGTTTATGACACTGACGCATCGGGTATGACAGGTATGCCAGAACATGCCGAGAACGCCCGCCCACACACCTCCAAGTCCTCCCACCTTATTTATTGTGAAATATTGCGTGTTTTTTTGCGAGGTTTTGCATGGTTTATTGCGTGGAGCCCTGGGCTAACATTTCCACCCTCTAATAGAGGGGCCATCGAGCCCAGTATGACACCTCTACTAGAGGGTGGTATGCGGTATTATTAGGTGAGTCCTGCATATGCAGTTGAAGTCGGAATCTCACATGATCATACAGACGCGGTCACATCGCTATCGAGCCGATAGCTGTCTACCTGTGTCCCTGGTTGGGTGGGATATAATCGGCACTCGGGAAACACCAGATATAAAACCACACAGAAGTCAAACACGGTTGAAGCCGTGTCTATGGCTCGTACCTGTACAGACGCAATTAACTCGCATCTTCATGCACTGGAAAAAGGTGTAAAGACGCGTACGGAGCCGGGAGGAACACCAGTAGCACCTGAATCTCAATGCTGAGAAGAAGAAAAAAACTCACAGTTCAAAAAGGGCGGCTCGACCCCGAATCGAACGGGTGTCCTGCATATGCAGCTGAAGTCCCTATATGACCGCGCAGCAGACGCGGTTCCACCCCCATCGAGCCGATAGCTGCTTACTTGTGTCCCGGTTGGGTGGGATAAAATCGGCACTAGAGAAACACCAGATATAACGCACATACCAGGCCAAACACATCCGAAGCGACGGGGATTGCCCCTGCCTGTACGGAGGCGATTAATTCAATCTGAATACGCAATGGAAAAGGTGTCGAGACGCGTACGGATGATCACCACTAGCACCTGGATGTCCAAAAACAAAACCTTACAGTCCAAGGCTCGACCCCGAATCGAACGGGTGTCCTGCATATAGACGTGGTGACAATCCGGAGCCCAGGAAAAGCAGGCGCGGTCCACCCGCCATCAAGCCGATTGCTGGCTACCGCGGTCGCTGCTTGGGTGGGATCGAATCGGCAGCGCAGATACGGCAGACGATAGAGACTCAGGTACAGTATGGGTTTTTCACATATCCACCGGGCCCGGACTATAACCAAGATAGAGGCAAGCATGAGGCGCACAGATGCTTTGGACGAGTTGCCGTATATGTAGTTTTATTCTCTGTGATCCAAGACTTTTTTATGTTGGACTCTGGAGTCACTGGTCGGGAGTAAGTAACGTTGCTGGAGAAGACTCGGAGACTCCAGACGCTTGGGTGGTTGGGATTGAGCCCCTCGGGCCAGTTCAGAACCGTAGAAAATAATCTGTCGCTGAGATTCGTAGCAGCGAAGATCCAGATCATCTTCCCCGCCCGCGGAAAAGCCACGGGCCGGAGCCGGGCCATGACGTCTGTCTCGCTCGTCTCCCACCACCATGCCGCTCATCGACCCCTTCAGCTCGCTCACCGCCGCCCTCACCACCGTGCACCTCATCCCCGACGTCCTCCCCGCATCTTTCGCACCCACCGCCCTTCTCACCATCCTCCTCCCCTCCGGCCCCGTCGCCCCCGGTGCGGAGGTCCCGATTTCTGAGACTGTGGAGGCGCCAAAGGTGGCGATCGCTGCGGCGCCGAAAGAGGAGGATGTCGGCGAGGATGGGTTGGTTAAGAATTTTGGCGCAGATGGACCCAAGTACACACTCGCGATGTTCGACCCCGATGCGCCGAGCGCTGCGCAGCCGACGAGTCGACAGTTTCGGCATTGGGTGGTGCGTTCAAGTTGTTCTCAAGAGGATGGAGGCTCACCATGATCTACAGATAACCGGCCTCACCCCCGACCCCGACCCGACCTTGCCCGCTGTGCAGGCCAAGCCCACGCCCGCTGCGGAGCCGACGCCGTATCGCCCTCCGGGTCCGCCGAAGGGCAGCGGACTGCATCGGTACAGTGCGTCGCCTCTCTTCTTCTGCCCTTCTGCTTCTCTGCCTCTACTCTCGTCTCCTCTTCTCTGTCTGCTTCCCATCTCCCCACTCATTTCTACTGATCCAACGCACCCCACCGCTTCTCGCTTCTCGCTTTCCCTCCTTCCCTCATGCTCTGCGTCCTCCTCTCCCTAATTCCGTCTCCGCTTCTCTTTATACTTCCATTTTTTCTCTCATATTTTAAGTTTCCTCACTCACTTTCGTTCTTTTTCCCATCTAGCATTCACCCTCTACCGCGAGCCCCCCTCCTTCACACTCCCGGAGGACGCCCCCGAACACGACGCCACCCCCGCGGGCCGGCGGCACTGGGATGCTGTTAAATTTGGGGAGCGGTACGGGCTGGAACTGGTCGGGGTTGGGTGGTATCTATTGAGGAGCGAGGATTAAGAGGGGAGGGGTAGGAGGGGACGAGGGACCAAGAGAAGAGAAGAACCCCGCTATGTGTGTAACGATATTTGACTATACTATTCCAAGACACGTCTTACAGATCTAGTTTCTGAAGGTCGAGCACCACGCCGCATGCCTGTTATTGAGCTCTCCTCCGCATACACCACGACGCCCACGGCTCCTATCCTTTTCTTCTTAACAATCGAGCCGATTCAGCCCGCCCGCCCTCACCTTGCCATACACTGTTCTCAGACTGATTTCAATGTATTCTGCATTCTCGTTCACATCACGCTCAACGAAAGCGACGGAGGAAGGCAGCTATCGAAGGACAGAAGTAGGCTGCTATCGGCTCGATAGCGGGTGGACTGCGCTTCACATGTATATCAATTGATAGACCGAGTATATGCAGGACACCCGTTCGATTCGGGGTCAGTCCTCGAAGATGCTTTTTCATTTTTATTTCTTTCCTTTCCTCCACTCTCGGCGCCTCCCCGTGGTTCTCTAATTTTGAGCAATCATTTCAGGTCTCGTTTGACGTTGTTCGGGCTTGAGTTGTGGGTGGGTCTGTGTTTGCTGTCTCTCGAGTCTAGGGCTGAAATTTTCAATTGTACCCAAGCAGAGTCAGAGGTGGGTGGCTATCAGCTCGATAGCGGGTGGACCGCGCTTGCTTGCCGTCGAGGAGAGAAAGAGAGAGCATATACAGGACATCCGTTCGACTCGAGGTCAGGCCTTTGTTTGTGGGGAACATTCTTTTTCTTCTCGCCCTCAGGCTTCGGTGCAAGGTCACATCGGTCTCTAATTTCGGGCACTCCATCTTTCAGGTATTTCCCAGCTTCGCTCCCGGGAGGTGTGGGTGGGTTTGTGGTTGCCGTTTCTCCAGTCGAGTGCTCAATTATTGAATCATGCGAGGACACAGGGAGGGGGTTATCGGCTCGATAGCGGGTGGACTGCGCTTGCTTCACCTCACCACATGCACATATGCATGCAGGACGCCCGTTCGACTCGGGGCTGGGCCTTTCCTGGTATAAACCGTTCATTTTCTTCTTGCCCTTCGGTTCAAGTCCACGTCGTTCTCTAATTGCGAGGTGGGTATCGGCTCGATAGCGGTGGGACCGCGCCTGCTTCACCTCACCATAAGCGCACACATCCACATGCAGGACACCCGTTCGATTCGGGGTCAGGCTATGCGGAGTCTCCGAATAGTGAATACTTGGTTCAAATTTGTTCGGGCTGGGCTATGAGTAGGTGTGCATTTGCTGTTTCTCCAGTAGAGTGCTCAATTATTCAATCGTACCCAGGCAGGGACATGGGGAGGTAAGTATCGGCTCGATAGCGGGCACACCGCCCACTTTACGTCTCCAAATGGCAAGATCTATATGGAGGATACTCGTTCGACTCGGGGTCGACTCATGCTTTAGGGCAAATAAATATTTTTCTTCTTTCTGTTCCATCGGTTCAAGTTCACATCGTTCTCTCATTTCAGCTCTCGGATAAAGTTTGACTTCGTTCGCGCTCGTGAGCGTGCGTTGCTGTCGCTCGAGTGTCGGTTGCCTTATACAAGCAGGGACAGGCAAGTATCGGCTCGATAGCGGGTGGACCACACCTGCTTTACCTGTACAATAGGCAAAGCTGCATCATGACTGTTAAATGAGATACAGACGAAGTCAGAGTCAAACCAAGACTCTAGGGCCAGCACTATGAGTAGCCTAGCATCAGGCCACTAGATATTTTATCAAGCTGCTAGATATTTATCAAGCTGCTGGATATCTATCAGGGTCGCAACTGACTGGATCCGACTGAAGACGTATCACTGGAGGACAGACCAGTTGCACCGGATATTAATGTTGCAACACGGGGTAGATCTAGCCACCCAAAGATGCGAGCTTTGCATCAAGGCTGACTGACAGGATTGATGGGGATCAATGGTTCAGTACTGTGCCCCGGGATATTTTACTGTACTGGGTACTGAGTCACCAAGTATTGAGCAAGGTAGATTAAGAGGTATTCTCTTTTGAAGGTGCTCTAGACCTCTGAGACCTAAGTTAATGTGCAAAACAACTATCTCTAGGCTATTACTCTATCAGAGAATGGGTATAGACCTCAACAACAGAGAGACCGAATTGGGAGGTCCAACCTTGCCTTGACCTCTACCTTTACCTCCTTGGACCTCACCTGACCTTTGGAGATTTACCTCTACCCCTGGGGAACCTTACCTCTGATCAGCTTATTTCTAATTCTTGTGTTATTTCTGTGGGCATCACTGCTTATATCGGAAAAGACTTAGTCTCTCGTAGACAGACACTACAAACATAACTTATCTCGTTGATTTGTGTGCTCAGGACCTACGTTAGAAACATGAACTAATCAACCACTTGTTGGTTACACGGTGTAGAAACAGTGCTATGACTGCCAGAAACAGCCGATGAACCATCCAAGCGATCTTAGATACACGTTTCCAAGATCCCGACGAGTCACAGCCCCTAGTACAGGGCCTTGTAAAGGTTGTAGGAGGAGGTTTCAGATCTCAGAAACTGAGATTGGAGCAAAGTGCGAGTAATACACGTTTCAAGACACGTGGAAACAGAGTTTCCAGGCAAGGTTTCGATACAAGGCTTCTCAACAGATAGGTAGAGGATGTTATGAAGGCCCAACTAGCTAGTTTATAGTCCAGTGGACTCGGGTGATTGCATGTTTCTCAACGCAATTGCGTTTCCAGAGTTTTCCCCGAAGGTACTTTCCAGACCCCGCACTCAGCTACGTTTCCAGAGCTTTCCCCTGAAGGTACTTTCTAGACCCCGCATACAGATACGTTTCCAGAGCTTTCCCTGAAGGTACTTTCCAGACCCCGCACCAGATATGTTTCCAGAGCTTTCCCCTGAAGGTACTTTCCAGACCCCGCACTCAGACGCGTTTCTAGAGCTTTCCCAAACCGGTACTTTCTGAACCCCGCTTCCACACAAGTTTATAGTCAATTAGACTCAAAGCAAACAAGTTTATAGTCAAGTAGACTCAAAGTTTATAGTCAGATAGACTCAAAGTTTCCCAGTCCCTTTAACCGAATCCAACACAGTCAACAGAGTCTAACAATTCCAGGCCAAGGCCCAAGTGCGTTTCCAGAACTATATATGATTCAGAAACAAAGAAGATCTCAATACAATGCTACTCTATAAGAGTGCGCTCGATTGAGGGGCACAGATCCACACCCAGGTGCAAGCTTACTGCATGGTGGAACAACAATACTGCCCAGATCACACCCTGGCAGGTGGATACTGGTCAGATTGTGCCCAAGCGTAGACAGAAACGGCTGCTAGCAGTGGGGGAATGCTGTGTCCATCATCGAAACACCTCCAGCTATTTATACAAAGCCCAGAATCCCATGACAAAGCTGTAACACAATCCAAATGACTCAATTATCCGTGTTTCCACCCACTTAACCGTGTTTCCGTCGGATATGTTTCCGAGCGTCGCTCCCATTGGTTCCCAAGGGCAAGCACACCATATCACACCTTTAACCACGTAGCAAGCAACATGTCAGCAACCTCCTTCGCTTATTCAGGTGCTGCCAACATGTATCCATGCTGATCTGACTCTGATCTGGCTCGTTTCCACCCTGCATTGACATTCCCTTCTGTGTCTGCCCCAGCACTGGAGAGGGTGGAGCGATAGCTTCCAGAGAACACCCAATACAACCCACTTCCCAGAATGGGCTCTTAGTAAAGAACCTTGGACATCTTTCAGAGCTGTGATGTGACCCATCACTGTAGCTGATCCTACGTTTCCAGGAGGCCTGCCGGAAACCGGTTGCACTCGTTCCCAGATGGTCTCATGACCTGCCACGTCCATCTGGCACACCCCAACAGTACACAACACAATGCAAAAACCTGTTTCCATAGCTTCTGTGTGCGTCACAGACAGAAAGTAGACAGAAACAAGTACGAAGGACGTTTCTGTGGTGTTTATTTGTGGGCTACACATTCTCCTACATGTTTCGGAGCAAGACATGCCAGTGAGAAGACTAATTCCTTAGTGTTCTCACCCGTTGCTCAGTGATCAGCCCAGCCAGATACCCAGGAACTGGTACTGACTCCAGAAACAGTAAGCTTCAGAACATATCTATATCAGAAACACACATTTCTACATGTATCCTGGTATGGACGAATTCCCAGCTTATCATCGTACCTTGGTTGTTTGTAGTCTGTTGATCAGCTTGATTGCTTGATCGCTCGCCGACCTTATTACAAATCAGCGAAGTTTGAAACCACACTCGCGTCATGTCACACTTGGTGACAATCGATGGCGACGCGTCTTCTTTTTTCTCCGCCATGTGTACAGCCCAATTTTTTTCCTCTACACGTGTCAAACGATCCTGAAGACCCTCCGGAGACAATTTTGAATCGCAAAAATAGATGGAAATCCTCCTCAGCCACCAGTCAAGCTTGTGCGGAACTACCGACGACATCTTGCACCCCAAATTATTCCCGTAGTCACCAGCTTTGCCTCTGCTTCAGCCCCGGAAAGTCCAGTCACTCTGGCCCTACTGGGGATTTGTTATATCATGCATCTCTCGGGAGAGATCAGATATGATATATCAATGTCTCTCCTTCAGAGGCACCATGATATATCATGCGAGAGATGAACCCTCCCATCAAACCACCGGGTCGCCCACCCGCCCGCTCGCTGCTTCCCCGCCATTGGCGTGTGTGTGGCTGTGCCGCCTGCCTTTCCTAAACCGGCCGTTCTGGCGGATTCTCCTGGCGCCGGCAGGAGTGGTATAGGCCACCTGTATACATACCTGTGAAACATCCAGGAAATCGCTCCCACATGCCTGTGCACGCGCCTTGCTGCTCGCTTCCTCACTTGCCGCCTGCGGCATGCTGCAGCTCCCTAGCGTGTGGCTATGTATTCCCGCCCCATCTATTTCTGATGAGATGCATCCAATGATTGTCGGATCAGATTGCGCTCCCGTACGAACCGCCGGGGTAATCAGCGGGGCGCACCAGGGTGCCACATCGCTTGGTGGCACCTGTTTGGGTCTATTATTTACACACGCTCAACGCCCTTCGCCACCACTGGCTCGCCCTCTTCTCGGCCATCCTCTGCTCAGCTGATCTCTGCAACTGGAGTGCTGTTCTACTCTACCACTTCTGAACTGGGTCTTTGCTTGACCTCCGAGTTGCCGCCGTGTCGCCGGTTGTTTGGCCTCGTACAGGGCTGACAATACTCGCAGCAGCGGCATGCTGATGCCGTTTTTACGGTGCCCTACAGCGGCCTCGAACAACCTTGGTAGCTTACTATTCCTTTCCCGATATATATACTAGTCCCCGATATATATACTAGTCCGTCACTGCTCTGTCGGCTGCATTCTATTCTGTGCGTCGAAATTTTTATCCTGCCCGATCCTGCCATTATTGGCAGCTTTTCCCCACGCGGCCTGTTGGATCGTGCTGTGACTCATCCAGTATCTGTTTCCTTCTGTCTAGTTTGACTCTTCTCCATACCGCTGCTGCCGCCGTGCCGCCCACTGCATCTGGCTGGGACGCCCGCCCTCTTTCAGTTGGCCACTTGCCAGTGATATTCCGATCCTCGTCACCCTGACTGATTCGTTGGCTGGTCCCGATCTTCCTCTGTAGTTCTTCTTAGCACCTGTGTACTCCAACTCCGTAATCCCATGGATCAGAACCACAAATACCTTTGAATACAGATGTGTTTGAGCCATAGAAAAGACTTGGGTTATATCTGGGTGATTATTCGGGTTTAGTTTGGAGCAAAGTGTTCACCGAGTTGGGGACTGGGGTGGTACTTGCTATATGTGTTATGCCCACCTACTTTAGATCTTCTTTGTATGCACAAACATCCTGGTGGAGCATCACCTCATGGCTGACATAGGAATGTACAGCATATAATTTTGTCAATATACATTATCTACCAACTACTGTGGAATCCGAATACATTTTCCAGCCACTTCATTGTGGTCATCTGACACACGTAAACAGCAGTGACAGGTACCTTTGCCTTTGCAATCGTACTGATGTGCACAGTTCATATACCTCCATTAGCCACATCTGTGAAGTTTGCACTTTGTCTTTGTTTCTGGTCCTGGGCCTGTGTGTGGCTTTTTGAAAGGGGGCTCAGTGGTCAGAGAGGGATCTGAGCCGTCATTAAACCTCATTATCATTTGCTGAGAGCGCACTGCAGGAGAGGGATCGGTGGAAGGAGATGGAAGGTTTGCAGATGATGGAGACGTCGAGGTACGTTGTTCTCAGACACAGGAACAGTGTCTTCAGATGCAGGTACATTGTCCTCAGATATGGGCACAGGATCAAAATGTGTGTCAGAGATTGGGGAGTATTCCGAGCGCTACAGGTGTCCTACTCAAAACCAAAATCTTCCGGAAGAAATTATATTATGTAAGAGGATAAAAAATACCAGCATCCCATTGGCTGTGGATTTTCAATGTGAATTGAATGAGCCTATTTTGAGGGGAAACAGTCGAGAATTGAGCTCAGGGCACTGTTCTTGTGAAAACTTGCCAAAACATAAAAAAAAAACGGACTGCGCCTGTTGTACCGCAAAGAGCTGTAAACAAGGGTGCATTTAAACATACCTTTGGAGTTGTGCAGGGACCCTCATTTCACCCTTCTATTGATGTAGCTCAAGATTTGGCAAGATAATTTTGTCGGTGTGGATAGCATTGTTGAGCAACAGCTTCTTGGACGTTGATAGGGCGTGTACCAAAACATGCAAGTTTTTATTCCATTTTGAACCTATTAGTGGGCAGAAGTGAGGCATTAGATTATGGGTGTACACCCTCCCTGGGGTGGTAGGCTACACTATTAATGGCCGAACGTCAGTGCAACAAATCAACTATAAAGGATTAAGTTGACTTGACAAAGCAGCCCAAAAGGCTGTTATGTCCTGACTATGATATTCTACACTGAGCTATAGACAGTGGCAGTAAACCATTATCTTATGCGCTGGAGGTGAAACATCAGGACTACTCAGGATTATTGACTTGCCGCTTTAACGGCCTCTGAATAGTCTGATGACTATTAAAACAAGATATACAAAGTCAGAATTGGTACAACCATATTAGGGCTGGCAGAGATATCACACCGCTTGATTTGTGTGTAAGTCCAACTGATTAGATTGGGATGAAGAAATGTTACTGAGTTGACCATCACTGTAGTTATTCGGGCAGATCTGACCATTAGAAAGATGCGGGCCTCGCATTAAGGATGACTGATATTATTGAGGAGGATTGACACTGCAGAATAGCGCCGCGCTATATTTCCCTGGTCACTATACTGGTCTGTCAGTATAGCGGCACGCTATATTGTCAATCCACTTGATATTTACTATGAGTTCCACTGAGCTTGTGAGGTGTGGGACTGATACAGAAGTTGAATAGGACTTGACTAAGACTGACTTGATCAGTCAGAAAGATGGAAACCAAGACAACTAAGCACACCTTATGGTGTGCTAGAGAAATACATGTGGACTAGTGTCATGAATCACCCTGACTCAGCATCACAGATATCCTTTTTCGGGTTCTACCACATTCCTTTTTGGGAATAACCCGTCCTTGATTGGGTTATTCCCTGGCCCACAACACTCATTCAACTCTAATGGAGAGCTCAAGATGGCAGACAACGATATACGACCTCAGGGACATGAATATCCCTTGGACCTTTATTCAGAATCCATGCAGACATGGATTCCTCACCACTTTACCACCCGGGTTCTTATCACAGTAACCCAGGACTCTATACGATGAGGGCATGGCACCATACACATGCAACCCGGGTTCTTTGCCCTAACAACCCGGACTCCTGTATGCCGATGACCATATCCAATGGGTCATGACTACACTCCTTTATGTTGGTGGATATTCACTCCTGATATCCATGCCAAGACGACTACGCTCCTGAATGGCGACAGGTGTCCCCTTGGTGCCACCTGTTGGCTCCTTTATGCTCATGACTCCTTGGCAACCCCTGGATGCTGTGGTGATAACACATAGGATAGGGACTAGGAGCATCAGCATTAATGTTCCTTAATGTTGGATACAGTAACTGATCGTGATCGTATCTGATTTATGTAGAAAGGTATATAAACTCGGTAGAATCTCCCCTGTACAGTAGATTCTACCTCGTCCATTCTCAGGCCTTACTTTGGCTGGATTGCTTGGTTATTGGACTTGAGCCTGGAGTGCTCTTGTTCTCATCTTGTTGTTCTGGTCTTGCCTTCGCTCCCCTTTTGCTCGACAACACCAGAACCCCTACTCTCTGTCTCTTGCCTTGGGATCTCGACCTAGCAGTGTTGGATCTGGCCCGTTAGGTAGTGGCAAGGAGAGACACTTACCTACCAAGGGGAAGAGATCATTACACTAGTTCCCTGGCAGGGTTGTACAGAGACTGGTTCACCCGAGTTTCCCTCAGGCACCCTTCGGTCTTGGATCCAGTTGGAACCCCTGTTCGGAGCACCCCTGAGTCGGGTTCCTCCTCTCGGGTTCTTGGGACGCAACCCCAACCCCCTATCCAGAACCCGAAGCCCCTATTCAAGCCACCCGGAGCGGGTTCCTCTCACTAGGGTCTGGTGCATAGTTGCAGTACTCTCTCTGCAATATCTTCGGTTCTTTAGCATGGGTTGCTCACCACCTATGGATGCTGGCCTGGTTGGCCACATCCTCCCCTTGGATCCTCAACGCATGGTCATGCACTATTGGAGCGGTGACAAATTCTCTCTCAACACCTAGGGATAGCTGTTGTTGTGTCTGGTGTGTACATGGTCCAGCTGATCTAAAGGGCCATTGCTGACAACTAGCCCTGGTAGCAGGTCATAATACCCATGGTTGAGAATGCCTTCTATGCCATTGGCCATTCACTACTCGGGCTCCCACCCTTTACTGTTCCTATTCATTCCGTCTATCTCCTTTACTTCTCTCTAAAAATGTATAAACACCAGCTGTGTACTCTTTATTAGCCAGTAAACTATCCCCCAGATATATGGGCAATATAGTAGACTCTAGATTTGTGAAAGATATCAGATAGAATTGCAGAAGCACAGAAAAGACTAAGAGATACGGGACATCGAAAAGACTACCAATTGCATTGATATAAGAGCCCTGCTCAACCTATACCAACCTGTCTCCTGTAGCAGTGCTTTAGGCCTCCAGGACTAAAGACTTGTTGTCGAATAGAAGTGAAACTGCTGCCTTCAGTGTAACTGTCCACGCCCTAGCCCAGCTCCCACATTCTGTGTAACTGCACCCCGTTTCGTTGATACAGCCACCATTCGTGCAGGATTGGTCGATATTTGAAGTAGCATTTGTCTGTTGATAGTCTGCCTTACCTTCTGCTTCTTGGCTAGTTGCCAGTAGTGTTAGGTTCTGCCGCTCACAAAGAAACTGAAGACTTGAACAGTCAAAGGTTTAACTTGAGTCTTGATATCCTGTTGGTGTGAAGTCCCTGCTACCCCAGCATAACTATGCTTAAACCACATAGTTGCTATTGAAACAAAAGCCTTATTCCAACCTTGCACACCCTCTTGACGGGTGATATGTACCCTACTTCCCTGACCACACACACACGAACATTAGGATTAGGATTAGTGATTTGTTTTGGCTTTGGTTGGTTTGGGTAGAGTGACTAGTTCGCTTTTCTCACTAGTCAATCCATTAGATTTCATGGCCGCACCCTAGTGCACCGTTTCAACGTTTGGGCATTGGGCCTTCTCGGGACAACAATGACGTTGCAGGTGTTTATCTCACTGGGCTAGGATGTGACCATGAGCCATGGGTTGGGGTTTTTTAAAAAAGGAACAGGAGCGGCTTACCTCCACCTTGGAAACCTCATGGACAGTAACCTCACTCCTGGCGCGCTTGCAAATGACTCCTTTGCCCTTTGAACCTGGACTGGCCTGGAGAAGATAGGTGGATTAATCTAAGCAGTAGGATGAAGGGGAGAAACTTACAATGGGGAACAGCACTGAAATGGTGACTATGGGGCTGGCGGTGAAATAACCACAAACCAAACCTTGTAAATGAATATGCAGTTCAATAATGCAACTACAACAACTCAAACACTATAATCCTCGTGCAAGTTTGGGGTTCCAATCCAGTATAGATTGTGGCAATTTGAACTTTAGTTCTCTTTGGGAAGCAAGACTTTACAGGTCTACAGGTTGTATAGATAAACTGCTCGAATCCGTTCTAGGCGCAATTGCAGATAGACAGACAAGATTTTATCTTCAACAGTTTGTGTGATGTGGTTCTAGGTTTGGAGATAGTACTCCGATGCGTAATGCAAGTGATTCTTTATGAATCCCGATTCCAATAGTATCTGCAATTGCTAATCCTTGCGAGATTACAATCAATTGCCAAGTCCGATCTGTTTCCTTATATTCCACACGTCCGTTCCGTTTATCCAATATTTTCACATGCTGTTTATAAAGATCCAAATCCAACACAGATAATATTCAAACAGGGAAAACAAACAAAACTTGGTATAGCTTCTGGGTGTCTCCAAATGAATGCCTACTCAACCGGTTAAGCGTGAAGTCTAGTAACTTCACGTCCAACAGGTGGGGTGAGATTCACTGGTGTTCCTCCCATAACCATCCGCTTAAATATTTTACAGGATTCTAAATATAAACAAGCGCTCGCCGGCGCTTCGCGCCAGCTCCCACTTGCTGGATGTAACTAAAATAAGAAAGTTGATCTGAGCTGCCGGAATGATAGATTAAGACCAGAGTTTAAAGGCTTCAGACAGACAGACGGACAGACATAATTTTATAAAGAGGGTAATGAGACAGATACAAACGTGCAGCAGGGTTCAGGGTCTAGTGGTATGGCAGCTAACCGACGAACTCCTGTCAGATATCAAGTGATTAGTAAAACAGAACAGATTTATAAGGAACATTGACGAGCCAAGCTTAACGATGAGTCAAGATCTACATTGCTTAGAACAATTGTGATGGGATATTGTTGATATGTCAACTTTTAGCCGACTTCCTTGTCAGCCCACCATTACCCTCCTTGGTAACTGTTCGCTCCAATTGGTCCCGCTTTGACCTGTTTAAGTGATTTGTCTGAAAACTGTGATAGCAATCGCTTCCCAGTACCCGAGTATGGTTACTTAGCCAATTGGTAGATCGACCAAGTCCAACCTTCCCTTGGCAGTTCTGAAGACATCAGATAATGCCCAACAATGATCCCTCTAGTTCAGAAGGATAATCCCTCTTAATATGCCCTTAGTCAGGGATGTGCAGCAGCCCCAATCCGTTCCAGGATGGTAAGGCACTTTCTGCAGTTGCTCCATTAGCGACTTCTCACGTCAACCCTTTACCAGGATTGTTGTCCAGCATCTTTCTAATGGTCCGAGACACATCATATCCCTCTTAGCTAACTGCTCAGGCCGGTATTAGCCCTTGTGAGATGATGTTGTAATGTAGCGTAACACATTATAGTATGTTGCAACTTGAGCAGATTTGAATAAATGCCCAGGTGCCCCAATACCAGGTCTGTCAGCATGTTGGCACTGGAGACAGACTTGGTTGAAGCCTCGCATTTAGGAGCATGCCAGGGGTCCCTGAGTAAGATGAAAGTGGAGGCGTCAGCTTAATCAAGTGATTAAGAATGGCATTTATGTGGGGAGGTCTTTTGAAGGTGATGGTGGGTGGTTGTGGCAAGGATGAGTCCCTGGTGTAGCTGGCATAGCTGATGGCAAGGGCTGCACAGCAGGCACCACTACCTTGACATTGCTTGAAGTAGCAGGCTTTGCATGCTGGCGCTCGGACTTGACCACAATTGTGGACTGGGAACTCGACACGTGGGTGTTCCCTGCAGACCATGTGGGAGCCCTAGACAGATTAGTATGATAGTAGGATTACGGTACCTGTTCTATCTTCGTAGGATCCAGATTAGGCATGGTCAAGTTTATAGGATCGCAATGTGGGCATGTATTCCTCATAGGATTACTGTTATAGGTCAGAAATGGTTGTCACATTGTAAAGTATTACAGAAACTTGACATATTGTGGATACTTTGCCGCGAATTCCTCCGGTGAAGAAGGGCAGAAGTCCCGGAGCTTAGGTCCTGGAAATGGGTCGGTGATCCAACTACTGTATCAATCTGTATGACTGAAACGTAACGCGTAACGGGGGCCCCGTTTCGTTTCAGTTTCTTTGGGGTGTAACGGGTAACGGCGGCACCGTTTCACCATCAAAACCGTTACTTCCAATATAGTCAAAAAGAGGTTTGCAAGATCAAAAAAAAATTACATTCTAACTATGCGGCTGTATTTAAGTGCATACATATGATGCTGGAGCTTTATTCAGATGTCGCGTAGGTAGATGAAAATTTGGCCAATATCGATCGGCTCGTTTCACTATTTTGGGTATGTAACGCGTAACGGTCCGGCTGTTTCTCGCTTCACTGTGGTCGTTTCAGTCACGGTCCAAAAGCTGTTTCAGTCATACAGATTGCTACAGTAGTCGTCGAGTGGATGATTGGAATAAAATAAGAGAATTGGCCCCGAGCCATAGAGTACAAAAGTGGGGGAAAATCAGAGTAAGAATGTCGAAAAATGGCGTGAAGAGAAGATGAGGTCGTGAGGTGCAAATTTGGGGGTTTGGGTGGCTAGACTGGCCACTGGTGGTGCTACGAGAGTAGGGGGCGAGGTGCCTCGGTGGTACCTCTGGGTGAGAGCGAGGGCGGGAAAGGGCCAGGGACAATGGGAAATAGGACGAGCAACTCGGTATCAGTCAGCCAAGAGACTGAGGGTTTCAAACCCCTAGGCTGACCAACACTGCACGAACGGACATCACGATTGTCCTGCTCACCAGCCAATGGCAATACGCTCGCGGGAGCCCTTCCGACGGATAAACGGCTGTGAGGGGGGAACTCAGGCAATTTTACTAATTTCTACTTCGTTTTGGACTTGCATATGATTTTGGGGTTTGTATAAGTAGTCACGACATTATCTCGAGTAGGGTACAGAATCACCCGTGTATTAGTAGGCTGAACACTTGTGATTGGGCTATTTCTGGGGTTGGCTCAGTGTGTATTGTCGTTGGACTTTAACATCGGGAAACCTTAAGTTGGAATAAGGAATAGGGTATTGGAAACGTCTTGGACGTGATTGAGGCTATCTATCATCTGGGAATCAAATTGTGTTTTGGAATCAGCTACCGTCATCGTCATCAGCTATCATCATCGGCACTTGGGAAATAAGCTTCGAGCTTTCTATCGTTTGGAATTGTTATATCGTCGACCTATCCGAGGTCTCCTGCACGTCGTTGGACGACACCACCACCACCACCACCACCACTCTCAACACTTGCTGTCTCATAAGCTGCGAAGCTTTTAAACCATCTTATTTCCACCGCTCGATTATCGCTCAGGTCAATTCCTGGTGATATCTTGTAGTGAAGGTTCATCTTCCTAAGGGAAACACATACCTTCCCTTCAACCTTGTTAGGACCTGTAAAGGGACTACCACTCGTCTGAATCTTGGCTCTTGCGCTCGCTGATCGGCCTATTTCCGATCCTCATCTTATTTCCGTAGGCCTCACCGCTTATTCCGGAAAGACTTGGGTTGTATTTAGGTGATAAGTGTGTTGTTTGGGTTTAGTTCGGAGCACATCGTTCACCGTGTCATCGGAAGAGGCGAGCTGTCGTCCGAAACGAGACGGAAATTAGCGTCGAATTTCACCAGATTCTTGGAAAGGAGCTCGTAGGTCCGTGGGCAAAAACGAGGGTTGAGTCGGTGCTTCCCCGTCCTGCCGCACACAAAACAGCGCCGCGAGCGCTTTTTGAGGGGCCAAAGTCGATGGTGAGTCGTCGAGATTGGAATGTAACGTGTGAAGCATGGATGACAGCATGGACGATGCGCGTGACCGCACAGAGCACGGTGCGATGGGCGGATGTGGCTTGTGTAAAGCGCCGTGGAACCGCGAAGAAGTGGCCGTGGGATGCAAAAGAAGGGGCGTCGATGACGATGTGGACATGCCGTTCGTCCGTTCGGGGTGCGATGCAACGTGTGTAAGTGAAACGTGCGTGGGAGCGATAGGACGTGCGACCAGCGGGTGTGTGGACATAAGATGAGCCGTGGAATGCGAAATGGGAGGTGCCGGCAGAGGCACAGATGTAAGATGAGCTGTGGAATGCGAAATGGGAGGCGCCGGCGGAGGCGCAGACAATGCGCAGGACTGCACGGGGCTCGATGCGACATGGGTGTGTGCGACATGCGAAACGACGTGGAAACACGAAGAGGTGGCCGTGGGATGCGAAGGAAGGGGTGTAGACGATGAATTAGACAGGCCGTTCGCCCGCCCTGGACACGATACGATGTCTGGATGCGAAACGTGCGAGGGAGCATTGTGACATGTGACAAGT
This sequence comes from Mycena olivaceomarginata, assembly GCA_029378375.1. Lineage (NCBI taxonomy): Eukaryota > Fungi > Basidiomycota > Agaricomycetes > Agaricales > Mycenaceae > Mycena > Mycena olivaceomarginata. The sequence continues at coordinate 53,220 of JARKIC010001131.1, read as the reverse complement.
GGCATAGGAGCGATAGGGCGAGTGGTGGGTGGGACAGAGACCGTCATAATGAAGGGGTGGGGTGAACGAAGGTAAAAACGATGACGGACCACTCAGGATACCCAAAAGATCCCACTAAAAGACCTTTCCCCCTGCGGTGGTCACCACTGCAGAAGGGCAGAAGTCCCGGAGTGTAGGTCCTGGAAATGGGTCGGTGATCCGAGTAGTGGTTGAGTGGATGATTGGAATAAAATAAGAGAATTGGCCCCGAGCCGTAGAGTACAAAAGTGGGGGAAAATCAGAGTAAGAGTGTTGAAAATGGTGTGAAGAGAAGATGAGGTCGTGAGGTGCGAATTTGGGGGTTTGGGTGGCTAGACTGCCCACTGGTGGCGCTACGAGAGTAGGGGGCGAGGTGGCTCGGTGGTACCTCTGGGTGAGAGCCCTGCACTGGCCACGTAGATCGTGGTACAAGTGTGAATTCGATGATGTGGCAATGTTTACATGTCAAACAAATGCTGTAAAGTAAAATAGGGGCATGGTAGAGTAAAATCGAAACCAACGTGCGGATAGATTTCCACATGTCGGCCATACGACCCCTCCACACCGGCTCCTTTTGAGCATACTCCCAGGGGCTGACCGATGTTGTCTTGTTGCCAGGAACCAGTTTCATGGCCCAGCCAGCAAGCGGGTCCCCTGCTTTGCGCCATCTGGGCTTGGATGCTGGTGCGGCTGCGGTTAAAGTCAACTTGCGTTGGTGGTGGATGAAGCGGTGTCCCTTGTCGAAGTGGTGAATGAAACATTGGCCCCACGCAAGCGCACGTGTCGCTGACTTGCGTATAAGTGGGTGTATGAACAACAAAGGATGTTCTATGTACCGGTCCGCTGTCTTCGTCGCCTGTTTGCAACGTTTGACCCTCTTTCTCACGCTGCACATCATCGTGCTCGTCTTCCTGATGGTCGACTCGTGCTTCTTCTGCGCTGTGATTCGGAGCTACAACACGCCTAGGTGAGCGCTGGGAGGTGCGGCAATGAGCGTCAGGATTGGGAATTGGAAAAAAGCACTCACGCGCGGAACCTGTTCCACATTGGACTGAAAAGCAGTCAGATTAGGGAAACTCACGAATAATTATCATACCGTTCCATGAGCAATTTTTTCTGCCTTCTTGCCTTTCGACGGACACCGTGCAGGAACCCGGCCAGAGGAATTTGTCGACGTGTGGGGGTGGTGGCGGGAAGCGAAAATATTGTGACAGTCGTTGTCACCATCACATTGATGCGACTTGGTACGCCAATCCTAAGAACTATCCTGATCCTACAAACATTGCTGCTCTCCAATCGATCCTACGAATATTGTACGTCCCCATCCGGATCCTATAAGCTTGGTGTGGGAATCCTACGCAGATCTCACGCGCGTTACAATCCTACTATCATATTCATCTGTATAATACTCACCATGTGGTGGGGCCTTCTCCAGTCTCCGCAACCAGTGGTCACCTGATACATGTAAATGCATGTTTCGGCTGAGGAGACTCCACACCAGTGAACAGCGTGTAGTCTGGCTTCTTGTTGGCGGGCACAGGTGCATTGAGTTGGAGGCTGTAATGAGGTTCCAGGGACCAGTCGCATGGTCCTATGGCAAGATCTGGAGGGTCGTGTTTAAGGACCTGGAAGTCCTTGGGCAATTTGTATAGCTAGGGCCATGTCAGCTTGAATAGAGCTGAAGGGGCAGTAGCTACTTACACGTTCCAATGCCTCCTCTGTTGGGTCGAAAGAGTAGTGCAGCCAGGGCTGGGGCACTGTCCGTGGTACAAGACATTGTTGATGGACAGCATGAAGGACTGGAATTCCAGTGGTAGTGGTGTTTTCTATTTGGTGAAAGCCATGTGGTGACATTTCTGAGAACAAGCTGTTTGGCCTCAGAAGGGGAAGGGTGGAATGGGATGCAACTTACCAATGCAGGGAGCATGTCTGGTGTTACCCTGCAGACGGCTGTGTCATCGTCAAGAGTGGTCACGTCAATGAGATAAGTGTTGAGGGCAGTGGTACTTGGATGGTTCCAAGGGGCCCAGGTGGGGTGCATATAGTAAGAGATTGTTGGGAGAGCACCAGAAAAAAACAGAAGTGAGGGAAAAGAGAGGGAGTCAGGACAGCGACCTTGGTCTATATGACCAACTGCAGAGCTGCATCCAGCAAACTGAAATGAGGGGTTGAGAAGTCTTCTAAGAAAAGATGTCAGCAACGGCCCTTAGGTCGGCTGGACCATGTCCACACCAGACATAACAGCAGCCATCCCTAGGTGTTGAGAGAGAATCCGTCACTGCTCGAATAGTGCATGACCGTGTGTCGGGGATCCAAGGGGAGGAAGTGGCCAACCACGCCAGCATCCATAGGCGGTGGGCAACCCATGCTGAAGAACCCGAAGATATTGCAGTGAGAGTACTGCAACTATGCACCAGATCCTAGTGAGAGGAACCCGCTCCGGGTGTCTCGAATAGGGGCTTCGGGTTCAGGATAGGGGTTTGGGGTTGCATCCCAAGAACCCGAGAGGAGGAACCCGACTCAGGGGTACTCCAAACAGGGGTTCCAACTGGATCCAAGACTGAGGGGTGCCTGAGGGGAACTCAAGCGAACCAGTCTCTGTACAACCCTGCCAGGGAACTAGTGTGATGATCTCTTCCCCTTGTTAGGTAGTGTCTCTCCTTGCCACTACCTAACGGGTCAGATCCAACAACTGCTAGGTCGAGATCCCAAGGCAAGAGACAGAGAGTAGGAGTTCTGGTGTTGTCGAGCGAAAGGGAAGCGAAGGCAAGACCAGAACAACGAGATGAGAACAAGAGCGCTCCAGGCTCAGGTTCAAGAACCAAGCAATCCAGCCAGAGTAAGGCCTGAGTATAGACGAGGTAGAATCTACTGTACAGGGGAGATTCTACCGAGTTTATATACCTTTCTACATAAATTAAATACGATCGTGATCGGTTACTGTATCCAGCATTAAGGAACATTAATGCTGATGCTCCTAGTCCCTATGTGTTATCACCACAGCATCTAGGGGTCACCAAGGAGTCATGAGCATAAAGGAGTCAACAGGTGGCACCTAGGGGACACCTGTTGCCATTCAGGAGTGTAGTCGTCTTGGCAGGGATATCAGGAGTGAATATCCACCAACATAAAGGAGTGTAGTCATGACCCATTGGATATGGTCATCGGCACAAAGGAGTCCGGGTTGCTAGCGCACAGAACCCAGGTTGCATGTGTATGGTGTCATGCCGTCGTCGTATAGAGTCCTGGGTTACTGTGATAAGAACCCGGGTGGTAAAGTGGTGAGGAATCCATGTCTGCATGGATACCGAATAAAGATCCAAGGGATGTTCATGTCCCTGAGGGTCGAGTGAGGGTTGTGGGCCAGGGAATAATCCGATCAAGGACGGGTTATTCCCAAAAAGGAATGTGGTAGAACCCGAAAAAGGATATCTGCGATGCTGAGTCAGGGTGATTCATGACAAAAGAGGACTTGTTAAACTCAGATTGAAGTTTGTTACATCACCCAAAATTAGCAGTCCCTGCAGAAGGCAGTGCTGTTGAAACACCGTAACAAGAGCGTGCGGCATCTAGTGCTATTTTTGCGATTCCCTAGGACCAGTAGAAATACAATGTGGAAGTGCTAGCACTTCTGATGTGCTACTGCTAGCACTCAGGACTCTTCACCTCAGGCTACCCCCACCTGACCCCCATAGGGCCAAATTTTTGAGGGTAGTTAATTGGGCCTAGGGGGGGTGTTTCTAAGTGGGTATCCCAAACCACATGGGACATCCCATGTTTTCTACTGTTTTGCCTTGGGATGTCCCACAGGTATTGTATGGGACATCCCATGTAGGTTCAAAATCGTGTGTGGGGTATCCCCCGGGAAGAAAAAATGTTTTTTTGGGCCTATTTCTTGACTGTTTTGCATGATTTATAATGATTTATGAAGCTGTTAACCAGGGCTCTCATGCCATGGCATGGCTGGTATATTGGGGCAGTTTTTTTCCCTATAAAACCGGAATACAAGTACACCGGCCTCCACCTAAATAGCAAAATACAGATATGCCAGCCCACGCTCAAATACTGCAGATACGCCAGCCTGCGCTCAAATACTGAAATTAAGATACACTGGCCCACCCTTTGAATAGTGAAATACAGGTACACCAGATACACCAGCCCATGCTCAAATACTGCAATACAGGTATGCTGGCCCGCACTTGAATAGCAAAATATGGATACGCTGAAACGCTGACTATGGGGCTGGCAGTGAAATAACCACAACACAAACCTTGTAAATGAATACGCGGTTCGATAATGCAACTACAACAACTCAAACACTATAGTCCTCGTGCAAGTTCGGGGTTCCAATCCAGTATAGATTGTGGCAATTTGAACTTTAGTTCTCTTTGAGAAGCAAGACTTTACAGGTCTACAAGTCGTATAGATAAAACTTGCTCGAATCCGTTCTAGGCGCAATCGCGATAGACAGACGAGATTTTATGTTCAACGGTTTTGTATGATGTGGGTCTAGGTTTGGAGATGATACTCCGATGCGTAAAGCAAGTGATTCCTTATGAATTCCGATTCCAAATAGTATCCGCGATTGCTAATCCTTGCGAGATTACAACCAATTGTCAAGTCTGATCTGTTTCCTTATATTCCACGCGTCCGTTCCGTTTATCCAATATGTCCACACGTCGTTTATAAAGATCCAAATCCAACACAGATAATATTCAAACAGGGAAAACAAACGAAACTTGGTATAGCTTCTGGGTGTCTCCGAATGAATGACTACTCTACCGGTTAAGCGTGAAGTCTAGTAACTTCGCGTCCAACAGGTGGGGTGAGATTCACTGGTGTTCCTCCCATAACCATCCACTTAAATACGTTACAGGATTCTAAATATAAACGAGACTGATACAAACGAGCAATAGGGTTCAGGGTATATGACTAGTGGTATGGCAGCTAGCCGATGAACTCCTGTCAGATATCAAGCGATTAGTAAAATTGAGAGAGATTTATAAGGAACATCAACGAGCCGAGCTTAACGATGAGTCAAGATCTACATCGCTTAGAACGATCGTGATGGGATATTGTTGATATGTCAACTTTTAGCCGACCTCCTCGTCAGCACTCCGTTACCCTCCTTGGTAACCATCCGCTCAAATAGTTCCGCCTTGAACTACTTAAGTGATTTGTCTGAAAATCGTGATAGCCGCCGCTTCCCAGTACCCGAGTACGGTTTCTTAGTCAACTGGTAGATAGACCAAGTCCAGTCCTCTCTTGGCAGTTCTGGAGACGTCAGATGATGCCCAACAATGATCCCTCTGGTTCAGAAGGATGTTCCCTCGTAATATGCCCTTAGTCAGGGATGTGCAGTAGCCCCAATCTGTTTCCAGGATGGTAAGGCACTTTCCGCGATTGCTCCATTAGCGACTTCCCACTTCAACCCTTTACCAGGATTGTCGTCCAGCGCCTTTCTAATGGTTCGTGACACATTATATCCCTTTTAGCTAACTGCTCAGGCCAGCAATAGCCCTTGTGAGATGACGTCGTAATGTAATGAAGTACATTATAGTATGTTGCAACTCGAGCAGATCTGAATAAATGCCCGGGTGCCCCAATACCAGGTCTGTCATCTCCCCTTTTCATAAATATTGAGTGTCCCCACTCAACTGGTCGTTGTGACCTTTATCCGAACATGACAAATCTTATTTTGTCATCGAGTGATCCGTTCATGTCAACACCCATCATTCGATCTTTCGAACCTCGAGGATCAAGGATCGTATCCCTTTTTAGGTACGAGTCCCGAATCCTCTTTAGCCTGGTTAAAACGCTGGTTTTATTGCTAGTACGATCGCGATTGATGTCTTCGCCCCTATTTTCACGTGCCCGCTATAATATACCTCATAAAGCGGAATATTATTCCTCTTTTCGAGTATCCGCGATTGCGTTACTTAGAAGTAAAAACATCCATCTTGTTTTCTGCCCCCGTTTTCCTTTGGTAGAGCCAGAGTTCTGCTGTACTATCCACACTGCGCACGCGATGTCGTAACAGAGCACGTGGCCGATGTTGATATTTCGTATCAAAACTTCTTTGCTTTCAACCATGTCGTCCACTTCGCAATCTATTGAAGACATCATCCCTTTCACATTCTTCAATGCCCCCAATGACTCCGCTGTGGGTACCGATGCCCTCCTAGACGGTGCTGGCGCTATCGACTACAACCTGCCCCCGTACCGCCTAACGGACGCAGATGTTCTCCCAACACCTGGGCGACCACTCCTAACTGTTTCCCCTTCCGAGCGCGGCCCCTCCCGTGTTCGACCTGAAGGGAACTTCGTGGCCTCCTTTCTACTTTCTCTCCCACCCGCCATTTACAGGCTTATGCCTTTCGTGCGGGTCCCCGCGCGTGTTCCGCGCACGGACCCCACGTACCTGGCCACAATCCTTGACCGTGCCGTTCCGGTATTCGTGAGTCCCCTTCGAAACATCCATTCTTGACGAACCATGTCCGACCATCCGCGATTACTCAGGAAACCATTCGGCGCTCCTATGCGTTCATCCCGCACTCCCGGGCCCAACTGATCATTTTAGCGGGTCTCCTCAGACTCGTCTCCGCGGTTTCCCAGATCGTGCCTGCCCGTGTCCAGAGCGGGTGGACGGCCTTCCTGCCTATAATGAGCCCGCGACTTCCCCAACCTGGGACACCGTGCGTGGCCCTTTTATTTGATTTTTATCTCTTGCCTCTTCTGACCCCTGCCCTAGTATCCCCCTTTGTCCACTATCTGTATTTTCCCGGGAACTGAAGAGTTCCCAATGGACCAGCCACTACGCGACCCCTTCTCTGTCGCAGACCACACCACTCTTTTGCGGATTGCTCGCCCCAACCTGCGAGTTCTGGTGCATTTTATGTCCAGAAACCGTATTCGCGAGGCTAACGGGCCGCGGATGGCTGTTTCGCTTCTCGAAGAAGCCCCTAGCACCCGCTGTATCCCATTTTTGTGAGTCTAACGTCTCATCCAGCGATTGCTCCAGGCTAATTCTCTTTTTGCCCAGGAGCTGCTGATCGACGAGTTCCGCGCGGGGCGTCTCTCCCCAACTTTTACTCACCTATTCTTCAACTCCGTCCGGGCCCTTATCGCGTCCCTTCCTCCCGAGATGCGCAACCCCGCCTGGTTGGACCATCTCCTCCCGGAGTCCCCGGATCATGCAAGTATCTCATTCTTGACTTGGAATGGATTCTAAATGATCCGCCCATATTCTAGGCCAACCGCACTCTTACTGCCTGCCCTAGTTATTCCGCGCCTTCCCCACGAAGATCTGTCATCGGAGCCATATCCAGTTATGGATATGTCCGATTACGATTCCTATGTGGTATTGGTGGCGGCGGCTACAGGACTGAACACCCCAGCGCCGTCGCAGCTCGTGGTACGCGCGAGGAGTCTACCTCCCCGCATTACCAGCCCACAACGCCTCCTTCGCCATCGCCCGTTCCCGACCCGGTGACTCCACTCGCACAGACCGGACCTTCCGCGGTCGGTTCGGCCAGCTTCGATATTCGCTCGCTGCTCGGCAGCGCGAAGAAGGACCCTTCCTCGCCCCGCAGAGCATCCGCAATTGCTGCTTCGCCCTCAACTTCGGTTGAGATGCAGGTGGAGGAGGAGGAGGAGCCCGTGCGCCCAGCAAAGCGTCAACGGACGAGTTCCAGCGCCCCAAAAGGCAGGGGTAGGGGTAAGGCAAAAGCCGTTACACCTGCTCTTCTGCTGCCTCGTCACGTTTTCCTTTGGTCGAGCGCAAAACCCGGGGCAAGCGCAAAGAAGACGAGCTCCCTCCGTATGTCCCTCCCACCGTCCCAACTATGGACACGGTCTGCCTTGCCGCCGAGTCGCCCACAAAGGAGCAAAGCGAGCCCACAGTCGTGAGTAGAACCAATCGCGATTGGTCTACTTATTCTGACTTTCTCTTCTAGTTTGACGCCGGTTGTTCAAACTGCGTTTTTCGCAACCGCGAATGCGAGCACGGTGTCCCTGGTGCCCTTTGTGATCACTGCAATAAAGGGCGCCTTTCCCATTGCAGTCACACTTTCACCGTCTCTGATCACACTCGTGCCGCCAACCACATCGAGCCCTATACCCGGCTGTCAAATGAATGTATGATCATTTTTATTTCTTTCCAATCTTCCGCGATCGCTCAATTCGTGGCGTCTCTTTCCTCCAGGCGGTAACGAATTGGTCACCGATCTGAGTGCCGCCCGCGCCGATTACGAGCTTGCTCGAGAGCAGCTCTTTCGCGCTGGTTCTCGGTTGTCGGTCGCAGGAAACCGTGTTGGCGCCTGGATCCGCGAGAGGATCTCATCTTTGGGAGCCGACGGTTTGCCTGGAATGGCAGAGCTCCCGAAAGAGCTCCAGCCGATCTGGGCCCAACTCCCGCTCGACTCTCAGCGGGACCTGTCCGTCGACTATCGAGCCGCTATCCTCCAGTACCCCTTCATTAGTGACCCCCGTCGCACGGAATCCACTACTGATGGGGACCTTGCCGCCCTGATTAACTTCCTTGAACACCGCGATGCGCAGGCCCATCAACCGACTCCTCCACCTGAGGAGAGTTCGAAATGGCCAGCCGAGGATGAAGCGGGGCCATCTGGCTCGGAGTGACGTGTTCTTGGGATGGAGTATTGGTCGGGCTGGCAATCGCGATTGCCCAATAAACACGAATTTCCCTAATTGTACAATTTGTTCACAAGCTCTCCCTGCGATAATTGAATGTACTTTTGTTCGTTTCATGATGTTTGAGGGATTCCTAAGTCCAGCCGAACTGAGAAATCCCCCAGCCATTGTGCTCGAACAATTATCCCCCATCATCCCACGTTATGGTTCCACTCTATCGGGATAGTATCGCTTAAACGATCCTAGCCAGTATAATAGTCCATTCGCGATTGTGATTTTCAAGATGGCGATGTCTCCCTTCGCCCCGGATTATGACCCTCTTCGTCACTTCCTCGTTGAAGATTCTTGGCCAACCTTGCCATCTCACTCCAATATTTATGACGCCCTAGCTCCAAATGTGGAGACATTGTTTCAGTTACGCCCGGTACTGGAACTTCTGTTCGTTCACGGATGTTTCCTGACCCATTGTTTCTAGGAGAACCCTTGCGATTCCTGCTCGGGACACCCTCATCGTGCACATTTATCCGCTGGAACGCCCCATGCTTCCCATGCATTATTCAAATGACCCAAGATTACTGCACGTTCTGCAGCCGCGAGGCTTTCTGCCTCCGCTTAGCCCAGTACCGCGATATCTGTTCTACTCTACTCCCAGACATTGGTACGCGTTTATTTCCAGGTTTTTGGGGTCGTTCTGATCAATCGCGATAGAGCGTGATGCCTGGATTGCCCAGTTCTACTCGGATTGTGCCGCAGCCTTTCATCTCTGGGACATCGCTCCTATCCCTATTGGGTCTTTCTTTGCCCAGGGAATCGTAGAATACATCCGACCCATCCCCATGACGCGCGCCTTGGCCGGTTTCGATGAACTGGAGAAGATCTTTAACCTTCCATCATACTTGATGTCTAGGCTTCATCATTTGATCTTTCAACGCGCTCTAGCGTAGGCCCTTCGTAGCCGTACCCTTATTTTGTTACTACCATGTGTAGAACTCATTAGCTCCTGATTACTTTAATCGGAATTAAGCGTCGTTTTGACACATAATAATCGATCTTAGCATCCGCGGAAGCTTTCTCATCATTATTTCATCGGATAACGTGTTCTTCCAAGGTCCGGCCCGTATGCCTGTGTGGTCTGAACCGCTTAGCGCCTCTTTGTCGCTTATGTGGATGCTAACCGAGTCGGCTATTGTGCAAGTGATGCGTTCCTTTAGCCGATGACCAACTGGGCTTTACTCTGATCTACCGCTTCGCCTCGCCTGCGTCGGCTAGCAATTCGTGTAGTCATCGTTAGAGTCCAGAAATTTTAAATTTTTGTCATCGTCCAAGTCCCATCTCCCCTTTTCATAAATTGTAACTGTCCCCAGTTACATTATTACTCAGAGCGCATTATTTCCCGAATGGACAGCATCCGCGATTTATATAAAGCAGCTTGCGCTTTCACTCCTTACACCAGCATTTTCACCGACTACCCTCGTTTGTTAAACATGGTTTCCACCACCGTTCCTACTATGCCCAAGGCAATGATCGATAGCCTCCTTGCTATCAGCGAATCCGTTGCCGCTACTCGGTACCCAGACCGTGTTAAACAGCGCGCTTTTCTTGATGAAAAGACTGTTGCGCTGGTACTGACGACTGTTTTTCAAGTTCTAATAACCATACTGAGACCGTCTTCCCATAGGAGGGCTTTAGCACGATGATTCCTGCTATCTGCCCGCGACAAATCCCTTTATGATGTATTTTTCAACATGAAGAACTCGTATCACCAGACGGCCACGGGTCCTGGTGGAATTATAGGTGGTCGTTACCCCACCATTCTCGACCTTTGTTCCCGTATCAAGACTGAACGCGAGTTGAATCGCGTTGGTCTGTCCGCCGCAACTATCGCTGCTCAGCAGGCTCATCGTACTGAGCTCGAGGATGCTCGTGTCGCTGCTGAGGAGCAAGCAGCCGCCGAGGCTGCTGCCACCGCTAAGCCCAAGAAGTCCAAAGGGAAGGTAAGTTGAAATTTATAGCAATCGCGATTGCTCAAATTTTAACTATTTCGTCTTTCTCTAGAAATCCAAGAAGTCCAAGGCCATCGTTGAAGATATTGACGACGACGTCTCTGTCTTTGACGATTCCGAGTTCCCCATGACTGGTTCTGGTGAGGTCGACGACCCTATGCAAATCGACGCTGAACGGGTATGTCTCTTATTTTAGAGGCACTGGCCCAGTGTATCCTCGCGATTGACGAACTCCGCGCCTCCTTTTCCAACATGCAGGTCGAGGAAGGAACCCCCTCGACTAGCCATCGTACTACGCAGTCGCTCGATGCTCACGCTTCCGTAAGCCCACCCGACTATGAGGGGTTTTTCAAGAAGTTTGCCCAATTACTCAACAACGTGAGTAGGCATTCCCCGTTACTCCTACTCCCAGTACGCGTCCCTCTTCAGTACGCCTGTCATTTCTTCGTATGAAGGGCTTTGACCGATCGGCGCCATCTTATATCAAGGCCATGGCTATTTTATCACGCACTGACCCCGAATCAGCGTCCGGACCAGTCACCGCAGACTTCCCAGTCCCTCCACCGAGAAAGCGTAATCGTACACAGTCCTATGCCCACGAGGACTCCGCGGATCAATATGCCGGTTCGTTTTAAGCAATCGCGATTGCTCAATTCTGACCAATCTATCGATCTTTAGCCGCAGAGCTTGCTACTAATGGACCTGCAGTCCAAAAGACCATCGCAGAAGTACACCAGATTCTCAGTACCGACCAGTCAGACACCGATTCCATCGGTTCGCTCCGGCTCCAAGAATCTGAAATACGGAGCAGGATTGGGTTCAGCAACGCCCAACTCCGGTACCTCCTCGAACATCGCGAATACCTCCTCAAGGACCTATCGCGGATCCTCGATGCGCAACACCAGCACACCCCAGTCGCATCCTCGGCTTAGGTATTTTAACCCCTCGCTCAGGTTATCATTCTTGGCTCAATTCGATTCTCCCACAGGGTGTACTATAGCTGGCCTCCGGTGGTGGCGGATTCTGGTTCCAATGTCTATTTCATGGAAACTGGAATGCCATTCGGTCCCCCTCCTCGGGCCTGCTATTTCTGCCAAGAGGTCGGGAATTTCCATCGTCAATGCCCCTTCCTGAGCACCAACAATTCTGCCGCCAAATGATCTCTTTACAGTTTTCGCGATTGTTATTTTTCACTTCGTCCAACTCCGTAACACAGTCCTTCCTGTATTCACTTTTCCCTCGTCCAACTCCTAATATGATCTTTACTGTCTCTTTGAATGACACGAATTGTTTTACTTCTTGGATCGCTTAGAACGCCTCGGCCCATCGTTCGTATGGTCCCTCCGGATTTCATCCAAGTCTAAATCAGGATCACCGTCACTGATATAGCTCTCAGTGTCCGATTTATCGTCTTCCTGAGCATCCGCGATTGCTAGTTCCTCTTTCGATTTTACTCGAATCTTGTGGAATTGCAAGTCCTTGCTCCCGGTTTTCTCTTTATCATCGTCCTCTCTGGCTAATTCCTCTAGAGCTTCGCCTGATAGATCAATTAAGTCCAGGATATTATCTGGTATCTCGATCTTTTGACGTTGCTCAAAAGGTATAACTCGGAACGCTGCGAGCTTTCCGTGGAACATGGCCCCGTTCATTTCACAACAGAGATATGAACCGCCTGCGGTGCGCCGTACTACGACCATAGGTCCCATGTAACGTTGTTCCATTTTTCTGTCTAACGATTTTTCCACCGAAGTATTTCGTACTAGTACCAGATCACCAGGTTTGAAGTCATAATCAACTATAGTTGATCCAAACTCCTCCTCGTATCTCCGGACTAGCCTCCGCTTCTCCTCACTGACCCTTAACCGCATTTCTTGGACGTGAAGCGAGTGTTTGGCTAGGGCTCTTGCCCTGAGTCCAATTAACTCTGCCGTGCTGATAGGTTCACCAGGATATTCAACCAGCCAGGTTGCTTCTTCAACATCCAATGGAATAACAGGATGGGCGCCACAGACTGCGAAGTAAGGCGAACAGCCTAGCCCGCGTCTTATAGTAATTCGATCTGCCCACAATATCTGAGGGAAGAACCAATACCATTTAGCAACGTCCCCTCCCTGTAGCTTTCCATATTGTCTGTCGCATATCCCAATGCCCTCTTTCAACTGGTCCGTTTGCCTGCGAATTATAAGGCGAGACTCGGATTCCGCGATGCCATATTTTCATTCAGCCACTTCAACGCTGCTATAAACTGCGGTGCGTTGTCGGTTACAATCCATTTAGGACAGCCCCATCTACAGATTATATCTTCTAGAAGGAACTTTCCTATCGCCTCGGCATTCTCATCGCGTAGGGGTCTCCCCTCTACATATCGCGATAGCGAATCCCGACCTGCGACGGCGTACCGGTGGCCATTAGAGACCTTGCCCATGATCATTACATCCGTATGAATCTTTTGGAACAAGCTAGGCGTCAAGGTTGGCACAGGTGGAATTTTCACAAGAGTCTTTTGTCGTAATTGACAAGTATGGCATGTGTTAACAAACCAATTGACGTCTCGTTCCATTTCTGGCCACCAAAATCTCAGTTCTATTAGAGATTTGGTCGCATATACTCCGCGGTGTCCCAAGGAATCATGAGAAGCACGCAACATGTACATTCTGTGTTCCTTTTCAACCACAAGTTTATGCGTTGAACCTTCCCCTTTTCGGTACAACCTCCCATCTTTACTCAGGAAGAAGTATCTGCAGTATCTCATAAACCGTTTGAACTCTTTATCACCCATCCCTTTAGGTCGTTCCAAGGGATTCGTGAGCCAGGCTCGCACTAGTTTTAATCTTTCATCCTGGGCAATTCCCGCACCCGACCTGTGTTTTTCTAGATACGGCTCCCGCTTTGCAGGATCGTTCTTAAACTCAGGCCTTGGTAACAGTAATTCTCCACCTGGAAGTGTAGATTGTAGGTACTGAGGCACTACTAGCCCTTCAGATTCATAGGCGTGGTGTATTTTGGACCGAACTTCTTGTTCCTCAGCAATCGCGATTGCTAAATCCTCGTCGAAATCGTCGAGTGAGACCGCTGAGCCCACCATTTCTTGTAGGTAGCCGCCTCTCTCGTCAATATCTTCCTTGAATTCATCAAATTCCAACGGTTGCTGGCCATCATAATCCCATTCCTCATGGTTTTCTGGAGACGGATTCTCATCCAATCCGTCTTCATTATTTTCCCAGACCTCATCGCCTGGCTGGGGTTCTCTCCTGGACAAGCCGTCTGGTGGAAAGGTAGCTCCTTTCACATGCTTCAATTTAAAATGAAACATCAAGATTTGTTCAATCCAGCGATTTATCGTAGCATTAGGACCCATGCCCGGATTATTTAACATGCCCTTGATGTAGAGCGCATCCGTCTCTACTACAAGTCTTCGAGCACCCCAATAACCAGTATTGCATTGCTTCTAATGCTCTCTTTAGTCCGTATAACTCCCGTTTGGGTTGAGAAAATCTCGATTCCCTCCGGTTTAGAGTTATTGAAGCGAACTTCGCATAGTGTCGTTTGAACTTATCTATCAGGTCCATCTGATAAATTTGAAGCCCCACAGCCATCCATGATGTGTCTACAGCTAGACTATGTCCGTATCGATGTCGTAGTTGAGGGGACGCAGTGCAGGACTTTCCGCGATTGCTTGTTTAAGCCTTTTCATCGCGTCCTCTTGCTCTTTATCCCACACAAACTCTTGATCTCCTCGAACTAGCTTCGCTATAGGCTGAGATAACTTCCCGTAGTCCTTTATAAACATACGGAGGACCCCAATGGTACCCAAGAATTGTCTAACTCCCGAGACATCTTTTAACGGGCCCCAGCGGATTATTACACCAATTCTATCAACGCTAGGCCGTCTCCCTTCATATGAACAGATATGACCCACAACGGGGAAAGTATCCCAACATATGATAGACTTCGCGCCTGAAAAGGTTCCACCGCAATATTTTAAACGCTGAACTATCCTGTTCACGTTCTGGAGATGCTCCCAGACAAATCGTCGTATGCCCTTATTCTCAGGGATGGTTTCAAATGTCCCATCTTTATCCTGATACCTCGAACTAGGCCCCCGGATAGGTACGTCGTCGATGTAAGGAATTGTTACATGCGGAATCTCATCCTCCAAGATATATGTCACATCGTCGTGAAAGATAGGGACCGAGTTCGTCCATCCCTGAGGTAATTTTACTAATCTCAATGCCCCAAAAGGCGTTTGAAAGGTAGTAAAATCCCTGGAACCTTCCGCGATATCTCGATGGTCATATCCTGAGTATAAATCGAGACTCCCCCCACAGGCACGTCCTGCAAAATGATTTGCTAGTTCGTCCGTAGCTGGTGGTACTCCTGAATGGGCAATAGTGACCGCATTCAAGGTTCCAACGCATGTACCAAACGGATGCTTTTACCATCCTTCTTTACTACACCGAAGAATTTACTCCTATACGAGGCGTTGGAAGGTTCATATACGCCAGCATCAATCTTCTTCTTTATGATCTTGCAGAACTCTTCCAACTGCCCTCGGGGAATAGGTATACTTCTTTCTACCCAAGTCTCATGTTCCACTAAAGGAAATTCAACCGGTGGGAAGAAATCGTGTCTAAAGCTCCCTCGTTCCTCATCATTCCAGGCGAATCCTTTCTCATGAACCATCATTAACTCATGCATGAGTTTTCTCTCCTCTGGCCATAGGAAATCGCCCTCGTGTAACGAGTCAATTATCTCCTTTGCGTTCCGCAGTGTAACGCCCGGTAGGAACGAAATCTCCTGGATTCGGATTAAGCGTAGGTAATTCCGCTAATGGGTCTCCAGTGATCTTCCGTTTAATCCTATATTGTTCAGGTAGCTCTGTATACACTGGACGAACTTTAAGCCCCACGGGCTTGTATTTCTTTCCAGCGAACACCGAAAAAGGAGCATCCGCGGATGCTCGTTTCTCGACTTTTGGCTTGATTGGTTCTCCACTGACGAATCCAATCTTCTCCTGACAACTACAGGGTTCCCCTTGCGTGAACACATGCATTGTATCCGAGCTTCTCTTCCTACAGGACTCATGGACCCCCATATCTGCGCTAGCTTTCCGCGGACAATCTTCAGTCTGACCCGTTGGTCCTTCTGATTGACTCCATGTAAAGATATCACATCTCTGAGGTTTCTCATCTTTCTTGTCCTTAGGACGCTCCCTAAATTCTCTAAACAGTGTCGCCGCACTTTTATCTTTCTTCAGATCCTTCGAATTCTTAGATGCACTAAGGTAGGCTTCCTGAACCTCGTTTTCAGAGAATGCCCTTTCCTTAGGCAGGTAATATCCAAGGATCTCCATTTCCTGCTTCTCATTAAATCCGAGTTTCAACGCCACTTCTCCTCGTTCTTGCAACTGTACTAATTCATCGAAGCTTGGCGAAAACCCTGATTGACCATATCTGGGTCAGCAGTCGGTCCTAAGCGTTCCTCTTCTTCCTTATCCGGGACTTTAGACTTGCCTTCTGATTCCTTTCCTCTCGGAAAGGTGATCATTGTGCAGCGCTTGCCCTGTATTAGGATCCTTCAAGGTAATTGTCTGAGATTCATCGCGACTGTTATTTATCTGGCACTCGGTCAAGACTTCAAAGGGTCGCCCCAGTAAAACCTTATACTGCTGGACCCCTTATTACATGGGCCTGCAGGTAGACAGTTATGCCTCCGAATGTGAACGGTACGTTCTTTGCCAGACCCACTGATCTTTCCAATGACCTATTTGCGCTTTGCATGTAGATCTGTATATCAGGATCCCAAGTTAATCTTGACTCCGCTGCTTGATCCAGCGAAATCGAGACTATTGAGATCCCTGAATCCATTATAGATTCTACCTTGCCTTGCGTATTGATATTTGGAAAGACCACTCGGAGATGGGCTGAATCCCTTGCTACGTATATTTGCTTTGGATCGACGAATACCTGTTTAGGTACCTCGCCAGGAGCCAAACTTTCCAAATATTGAACGTAGGGGTCCGGTATTACTACCGAACCCACAGGGATATCACCATCCGCGATTGTGGTAACAAATACTGACGAGACTATAGGCAACTCGCTCAAGTTGAGTGCAGTCATACTCCAGTTTCAAGTCTTCCTCCTCATCTAGGAAAGGCAAGACGTCTTGTTCCTCTTTGAACATGACTTGTTTCACATGGTTGGGTTTTACAGGTCTTCGAGATTTCGTTAGATCCCTTCTAATCGTCTCTCGAACTTCAGGAGAAACGCTCGCCAAATCTCTGAGTTCCAAAGTTACTTCAGAACTTAGTATTTGATCGGTCAATTTTCTCCCTATCCCATCCCGTTGTACTGGAGCTCGAACCTGGTAGGCTCTTTCCTCCATTTCAGCTTCTTCTTCACCCTGAATAGGTGCTGGTTCTTCTGAGGTCGACTGGACCGGCGGAACATTGCGATACGGTAATTCAACAGTATCCGCGATTGCTCCAGTCCGATTTAATCCAGACGTTCTCTCCAAATCCCGCTCCTTTTCCTGTGATCTCAGCTGTTCTAGCCCTCCAATCCCTTCTAGCTGTTTGCTAAACTAGCTTCATTACGGTCCTCAGGAGGCTTAGCTGGTCTCGTAAATCGAGCCTTTGCCTCAATCCTAGGACCATTCAGAAATTTGGATTGGGCGAGGTACCGGTTTTTAACCCGGTCCTAGTCGTTCGCAAACTGGTCCTGTGTAACAGGTAACTCTCCCGAACCCATACTTTTCATCATCCAAGTCTGAAAGGCTTGTCCAAAATCAAAGTTTGACGGCATAACCGCGGTTGGTTGCGTTTGAGCCATATAGGTGGGTTGAACCACCTGTGGGACAGAAGTCTGAATATTTACTTGTCTAGCTTTTGCAAGCTGGACTTTCAACGTTCTAATCTCGTCCATAGCCGTCTCATGGAAATCCATAGGCCTTCCCGCTTCTTCGTACGCTTCGAAGTCATACGGGGCACCAACCCAGTTCTGGCTGATTGCCTTGTTTTTCCAATAGTTGTCTACCCTCTGTTTCTGAGTACCGTTGCCCGACGGAATATAATTGCCATCACCCAATTTGTGTTTACCATCCGCGAATGCTAACCAACCCTTGTTGATGTGTTCTATTTGTGAGGGCATTCCCTCGAGAAATGTCCTGATTCCTCACAATAATAGCAATCATGATCCTTCGTAGGCTCTCGGTCTCTCGAATACTGAGGTCGACTCGGGCCTTGCGTGTTGTACGCGTAATTTGAACGATTATTGTTCATGTGCGGAGGCGGGTCTTTCGCGAATTGTGCCAACGTTTTGAGAACTTCACTATGAGATTTAAGAACCTCATTGTGACGCTGCTCACTCGCTTTCTGGCTCAATACGTATTGATCCCTTAACTGCGCGATAGCGCCGTTCATTTCCTCCAGTCGTTCCTCATAAGGTTCGACTTTTGTGGTTGGAAAGCTGAGAGGCCTAACAGATATCTCATCTTTTGTACCAACTGAGAGAGAAGCTGATCTGCTTTGGCTCCTAGCCAAAGTTTCTGCTAATTTCACAAGATCCTGCTAACATCTATCGGATCTTCAACTCGAGACTCTCCCGTGTTTGCCGCATTCGCTGGATTAATCGCGGGTACGAGTAAAGGCAGGAATTTGAGCGCGTAGAAGAGCAGAACTCTCTATGGACATTTTTAATGTTGTCGCAAAGGTATGTTCCAACGTCTCGTAGTAGAAATCGCAAGCGATCTGGTTCGTAATTAGAACAGGAGCGGTCAAGAGTTTCTTTACTTCCGTAAGGAATTCTATCCCAAAACGTCTAAGACGACCTTCTTCCTTCACAGTGATCCCCCGGTTCCTCTTGCAGAGTTTCTGCAGAAGATCTATGGTACCCGCTCTCTCTGATTTAATCTCAGGATAGCTAAGATAGATTTCTTTGAGGAATTCCTCATATGTTCCATTTTTGTATGTAGGAAGCGCTCTCCAAGTTGCCTTCCGTTTTGTAGGAAGATAACTCGTAAAGTGTAATTTCCTTTCAGCATCGTCTGTAACGCCGGCGTGTTCCATTATCTGGTTCACATGATCAACAAATGTCATGAGGTCTTCATGATCATCCGTAGTGAACTTTAGGAGCATTATTATCCCAAGCGTATGGAATTTTAAAGCTCGCGACTCTGGCTCCACCAACTGGTGCTGGGTTCGCTCCGTCTGCCATTTCTAATAGAGATGACTCTGAGCGTAGGGTTTGGGACGAGTTTTGGGAAGCTTGAGGTTCAATAAGACCCTCTAGTTCGACCCTTGGATCCGAACTTGATTGAATTGGTTCGGACTGAGTATCCGCGGATGCTAACTGTAGCTGTTTATATGCCGCTGCTCGAGATAAAGTTTGGTCTTTCGACTTTACTCTTGCTAGAGCTGCTGCACTGGGAGTCCTTTTTCTACTAGGTAGAGGCGGAAGGACAACTGGTGTGTTGTGCCTTTCGGATCGACGAGGTAAAGGTTTAGGAAAACCAGGTGTTTCAGGTTCAAGTTCGCCCTCTGATGATAACTCGTTTGTTTCTGCCGTAGCAGAAATCTTAGGACGAAGGGGTACTTCGTCCGAAGAGAATGAACTGACGGTTTACGTCCTTCTCAAGTCGTGAGACTCAAGGAATGGGTTCTCGATAGTTCTGAAGACTTTGAAAGTCTAGAAATGCGGGATCCAACAAATTTTCCAAGTCTTTATAGACCAATTGACAAAGTTTTACTTTGAGAAGTAAAGTCAAATGAACCCCTCGCGGTGGGCTCCAGATGAAACACTGACTATGGGGCTAGCGGTGAAATAACCACAAAATAAACCTTGTAAAGTGAATACACGGTTCAATAATGCGACTACAACAACTCAAACACTATAGTCCTCGTGCAAGTTCGGGGTTCCAATCCAGTATAGATTGTGGCAATTTGAACTTTAGTTCTCTTTGAGAAGCAAGACTTTACAGGTCTACAAGTCGTATAGATAAAACTTGCTCGAATCCGTTCTAGGCGCAATCGCGATAGACAGACAAGATTTTATGTTCAACGGTTTTGTATGATGTGGGTCTAGGTTTGGAGATAGTACTCCGATGCGTAAAGCAAGTGATCCTTATGAATTCCGATTCCAAATAGTATCCGTGATTGCTAATCCTTGCGAGATTACAACCAATTGTCAAGTCTGATCCGTTTCCTTATATTCCACGTGTCCGTTCCGTTTATCCAATATGTCCACGCGTCGTTTATAAAGATCCAAATCCAACACAGATAATATTCAAACAGGGCAAACAAACGAAACTTGGTATAGCTTCTGGGTGTCTCCGAATGAATGACTACTCTACCGGTTAAGCGTGAAGTCTAGTAACTTCGCGTCCAACAGGTGGGGTGAGATTCACTGGTGTTCCTCTCATAACCATCCACTTAAATACGTTACAGGATTCTAAATATAAACGAGACTGATACAAACGAGCAATAGGATTCAGGGTATATGACTAGTGGTATGGCAGCTAGCCGATGAACTCCTGTCAGATATCAAGCGATTAGTAAAATTGAGAGAGATTTATAAGGAACATCAACGAGCCGAGCTTAACGATGAGTCAAGATCTACATCGCTTAGAACGATCGTGATGGGATATTGTTGATATGTCAACTTTTAGCCGACCTCCTCGTCAGCACTCCGTTACCCTCCTTGGTAACCATCCGCTCAAATAGTTCCGCCTTGAACTACTTAAGTGATTTGTCTGAAAATCGTGACAGCCGCCGCTTCCCAGTACCCTGAGTACGGTTTCTTAGTCAACTTGGTAGATAGACCAAGTCCAGTCCTCTCTTGGCAGTTCTGGAGACGTCAGATGATGCCCAACAATGATCCCTCTAGTTCAGAAGGATGTTCCCTCGTAATATGCCCTTAGTCAGGGATGTGCAGTAGCCCCAATCCGTTTCCAGGATGGTAAGGTACTTTCCGTGATTGCTCCATTAGCGACTTCCCACTTCAACCCTTTACCAGGATTGTCGTCCAGCGCCTTTCTAATGATTCGTGACACATTATATCCCTTTTAGCTAACTGCTCAGGCCAGCAATAGCCCTTGTGAGATGACGTTGTAATGTAATGAAGTACATTATAGTATGTTGCAACTCAAGCAGATTTGAATAAATGCCCGGGTGCCCCAATACCAGGTCTGTCAGCGCATTTGAAAAAAACTGTCAGTAAAGTCTATAGTAGACCAGATCTTCCCCTTGGCACAATTGGCCAGTATATCCTCGACACGAGGTAGGGGGAATACATCATGCACAGTGTTCGCATTGAGTTCGCGGAAGTCGTTCACTTAGCGAGGAAGTGCACTGCGGTCGGCTTTCGGAATGAGGAAGGCCGGAGACGCAAAGGAAGAATTAGAGGAGTGTATACACCCTGAATCGAGGTGTTTCTGAATGAGGATGCCCCAAGCGTCGCGGTATTTGCGGGGACTGGAATAGGAACATTTTGACAGGGACTTGTAAGTGTTCTTCATCTGAATCTCGCATACAACATCTGTGGGCAAGCGGTCTGCATGCAGAATAGGTTCAAAAATCGCTTTGTACTCATGTTTGAGTTTATCGGCCAACACCTAGAGCCGTTCCCAGTCAGTGAGGACTTCAACGCGCTCGCAGATCGCTGCAACGATGTCTACATCCTTTACTGGTTCGAACAAGCCTTTGCGTTCCAGGCATTCACGCCGTATTGCACAGATGGAGGCAAGCTCCTTAGCCATCGCGATGTGGTCAGCTTTCATGGTCTTCATGTGTTCGCGAAGCTTGATCATGGGGGGCTTAGGCAGGGGCAGGGGTGCGGGGTTCAAAAGATCATAGTTCACCTGCTTGTCTACTACAGTAAGTTCGTGGTGGTCAACAACTATTTGGTTACATGCGAGCCATAGGAGTCCAAGAATAACAGGGGCACAAAGGCCAGGTGCGATCAGCACACGTACAGTATTGGATGTCCATTGAGAATTGGTACTCGTGCATCGTAGGTGGACATATTCGGTAAGGGTACGTTGGGAAGTGGAAGAAGGATCAGACATAGCTACATCAACGGTTTCAGGTACATGCAAAAGGTGACAGGGGAGCTGGAGAGGTTCAACGAGCTCGGGGGTGATCAAAACTAGATGAGAGCCATGGTCAATAAGGCCATTGACAGAAACAGGGAAGTCGATGGCGGGACCGTCCATGAAAAACTTCCAGAAGAGGTGGGGGATTGTGTGTGGGAAACTCACATTACGCGCAGAGAGATCACCGTCTGATGTGCCACTGCTGTCGTTCGGGTCATCGATGTCAACGACAGTGGTGGCGGCGGCGGGAGGGGCGTTCTCATTGCTCTTTCTCTTCCGGAGCGAGTCGACCCATTTCTGTGTGACCGGAACGTAGGGGTCGGCCGAGGGGAAGTTGCACGTCTTATTGGAGCTGCGGTGGGTGGTCTGGAATGGGAGGCGGCAGCATTGACAGCCCTGGTTGGCATCGAGGATCTTCTTCTCCTCCTCCATCAGCCGCGGGCATAGCTTGACCCCGGAGTTGCTGGCAGAGGAGGAGTTGGAGGGTCTGTTGAAGTAGGGAGATGTCCCCGGAGTGCGGTTCAGGACAGGTCAAAGGAAAATGGAAGAATGATAGAGCAGTGGGGTAAGCAAAGTAGCAATACAAGTAGGTATGATGGGAAATGACGTAGTGTTGGCTTTTGGTACGGAAAATGAGGAACAGTAGGCTTGGATCGACAGAAGGCTCGGGCGTGTAGCCTGAGACACTAGCAGGAAGGTAGAGAGTGGCTGCAGAAGGGCAACTGTGGGTATTGAGAGATGAAGTTTCTCTTCTTTGTGAACAAAGAAGAAGAACCCAAACAGAAGCGAGAAGCACGATTAAGTGCTGAGGTGTCAGATGACCACGCGAGGCTAAGCCAATTAGCCGGAGAACACGAAGGTATACTGGTCAGAGGTGTCGATACCCCTGAGAGAGCACGCGAGAAGAGTTGTGAGCCCAGGCAAGGCAATTTGAGGTGGATTGGTCAGCCCGAGTGGCTGGTGAGTGGCAAGCTAAGACGTGGCATTGTTTGGCTCATGATCCGATACAAACATAATTACCTAATCACCCAGCGTGTCCATTCTCTAAGACCGCTGGGGCTGCAATATCTACAAAAAATGTATGTAGCCCATGTCGAGGCAAAAGCCAAGAATCCAGACAGCTAATCAATCCCTACACCCATGGCATGCAAGATTGCAATGGCGCAGTCGGAAAAATGCAACATAAGCAAGGAAACTGCCCGCCAACAGTTCCAGTGTTGGCCCCAACAACACTCTTGTGTGCACGACCTACGAACCATGGGTTTCGGAACTGACTTCGCCATCTGAATTCCTGTCAAAGAAAGGATAGGTAAATCATATGTACGAAAATGCACATCACCACAACCAAAAATCCAACTTGTTATAAAAGACGTCCCAGGACGCAGCTCGAAGATGTTGAATAAAATATAGGAAGTGGATGCCCAAAACTCATTCGGGGCTTGTCTTGAAAGGCGAAACGAACAGTTGATCTTGCACCGCACCGACGGACTTGTGTCAAGTGATCATGGGAAGGGTGGCTGTACACCAAATCCAAATGCTTTGTCAGCATAGTGGATTCGAATCTGCGAAAATATAAGAAAGAATAAATGTAGTTAGTAGCCCAAAAAAATCCGAAAAATGAAAAGTATCAATGTAACCCTGGTATTTGCACCAGAAGAGGCTGCAAGAAATAAAAATGCCGAAAATAATGCAGCTGATGGAGTAGCCGTCCAACCATCTGTGTGAACGATTTCCACACTTCGGCCATCCGGCTCTGCCACACCTTCGGAGCGGGGACGCTTGGACGTGCTGCTGCTGTTGTCGTTGGCAGCCATGCGCTTGCCGAGCTTACGCTCAACCTCCTCAACCTTCATACGGAGATAGGCGCGCTGCATCGATGTGTTTGAGCTCGTGGAGCCGGCTGGCGATCTTCCTGCTCTCCACAGACCTCGCCAGGGGGTCGGCCCTGTAGTCATCGAGGAGGTTGCGGCACATCGCCGACTCGAGGTGGTTGCAGAGGCGTTCATCGGAGAGGTGGGAGTTGGTGTTAACGAGCAGGGAGTTCATAGCGCGGATGGAGTCAGCAAAGGTGAAAAACAATTCAGATTGGACATGACAATGCGCCATCATGGTGATACGGTGGTCGTCTTCCCATCCCGGTTGCAACATGATGCTGCATACAGTATTTGATGCCCTAATGGGACGCCATCATATAATGAGACAAACCCAGTTTTTTCCTCAAGCACACGGCGTCTGGCCTCAGAATTTTTTTTACGACTAGGTGGACATCTTATATACAGTCTAGTAACAGGAATTATGCATAGGGGAAAGCGATCCTATACTATAATGAGATCAATCCAAAAAGTGCCCAAAAGTGAAATTAAAAGGCAGATCAATCTACGAGTATTGCAGCACAGTGTTGATAATAAATTCTGAAAATAATTGAGAACATATTATTTACTCAATAAAGTATGAATACGATGTATCAAAGCCATTGGAGGAGCAGAAACCATTGAAATCTGTAAAACATCGGCAAATGGGATGGTCACGTCATGCCCTTCCCCATTGGGATTTTGCTTGCCGCCCTCGCAAAAAAGGGCTCTGGACACCCTCGCTCATTCTCATGGTAATCTACGGGTCGAGAATGACCAAACATGCCACCTCTATCTACAAGGAATAGTAGAAGTCCTCCAAGTTCGAGTATTTTACTGTAGGTACTGATGTCATGTGATGCATCCCATTGGCATGTCAAGCAGCTGATAACGACTTTTGACCGTATTTCCGTTCAATATAACTCTGGGCGTCACGTATGCATGTAAAGTTTGGTATGTCATTATATTACACTAGTAAACCTTCCCCCTGGCCGATTCAGATCGATACAAAATCATTGTGCTTGCATTTGCAGCGGCGAACAAAATTTGATCATCCCATTCGGCCGTATAATACTGTATCTGCTTCATGAAGTCGGGGACGGTGCCCTCAAGCATGGTCTTGCACTTGTCGGGGTCGCTGAGGAGATTGGTGATGCGGTGGTCACGGAAGCAGCCGACGAGGGCCTTCGTCTGCTTGTCCTCGGTGATGTCCTTGATCGTGCAATAATTATTGAAGGCGAGCTTGAACTCACGGACGATGCCGGGAGTGCCCTCCCCAGCGTGAGAATGGGTGGTTTCGACGAGTGGGCTTCAAGGGTGGCGGCCATCAGTGTTGCATTATAATGTTAAGGGTTAGCGATAATAAGCCCTTAATTCAATATAAGATAAGCCCTTAATATGGGCCCGAGACGATTATAAGGGCTTTATAACCCTTAGGCAATTGGAAGCCAATAAGGCCGAGTCGGCTGATGTGAGCCGGTGGGCCGCCCACCACTCTGTTGAATGTCACCAAGCACCACCGCCGCTGTACGAAATAATTCAGGTGAAGCAGGTACATTCCGTGTGCCTTGTTACTCACTATTTTCTCTCCTTGTTCCTTGTTTCCACCCTAGTTAGATATCTCTTGTTCCTGACACATTTGTATAAGTACATACTAGTGTTGAATGAATCCCCTGTGTGTTTGCGAGGGTCTTCTGCTAATCCCAAGTAAAGGCCGTGGCCATCTATATTTCAACACACTCCTTGTCACGTCTACACAACCAGCCCATTCCAACCAATGTCTCCACCCCTGGGCGAAATATGGGGGCCCTTCCATCATAGTGAAGACCGCCCCAATGGCTCACACCATAGCACAACTCACTGGCGGGGCATCAACACATTCCAACCTCCAATACTTGACCTCAAGGAATCCATTCGCATTCGGCCCTCGCACACTGCTGTCTTGGAGGGCCTTTACATGGAGTTGCTTGCTGCTGAGCACAGCGGTGAGGAGCCTGACGACGGAGAGCTTGAAGGATCTAGGAATGATTACTTTGTAGATATCAATGTATCTATGACGGTAAAGTCCTGTGATTTTTCTTGGAAAATAACCCTTATTTTGCCCTTATAATGCATACCCTTAATAACCTTTATCTGATTCTAAGGCCTTAAATTCCACGCAAACCCTCATAAGCGTGAAGGGGGTGGGAGATGGACAAAGGAGATTGATGAGGACGATGATGAGGAGTCGGAAGTGTCTGGAGAAGGGGAGCGGCGAGGAGAGGGTGGAGGAGACCAGGCCGGGGATGGTCTTGGCGGCGGAGGTATTTCAGCCGATGTTGATTTCGATGGCGCTGATGGCGACGATCTCGTGGATCTGGGAGTTGATCCTTCTGGCGACAGCGGTAGCAGAGTAAGAGGTGATTTGGGGTCAAAGGTGTGTTGAGACCACTGAGCTCGAGTGGTCAAAGAGTGGGGGACGGTGGGTTTGTGTTGAGACGCTGGGGAGACGCGCTTGGTCACGAGTGTTCCGGTTGCTGGAGTTGCCAGTTTCCATCGAATGCGGATACACCGAAACAGGTGATCGGCTATTCTGAGGATCCGGATCACAACTCTAAAGGTGTTCCAAGGTTCTTTCCCAAGAACCCTTTCTTGGAAACCCTAGAGAAACGGGTATCTACCGAGACCTATAAAGGAGTATTATCAAGTTCCACACTTGGATCCAAGGGGAAAGTTGAGTTGAAGCAGAAACAGGTCGAACGAGTGCAGTGCCGATCTATCGGTGATCGACACACCCTCTGAATAATACAGGGGTGCTGCTGATGGGTTCCTGCCTCGTAATTGGCAAGGGAACATGGCGTGCTCGCAGTGGGGAACCAATGGGAGGCGACGCTCAGAAGAACAACCGATGGAAACACGGTTAAAGAGGCGGATAAACAGAATCTTGACTCATTGGGATTGTGTTTTGGGCTTTGTAACAGTGTCTTGGTGGTTGTATAAGTATCCGAGGGTGTTTTCTACAATGGACACAGCATCTTCCCCCCGAAGTAGTAGCCTATACACTTGCACATTGGATTGATCTGGGATCCTCGGTGAATGCACTCTTATAGAGTTGCACTATTAGTTGAAATCTTAATTGTTTCTGAATCGTATATTATTCTGGAAACGCACTTGGCTCTGCCTAGAAACTGTTAGAAGCTCTGTGAATCTGTTTGAACTGCGACTCTGCTGAAAGAAACATTATTGTTGTTGTTTGTGGAGCAGGTTTCAGAAAGTACCATCTAGGGAAAACTTTGGAAACGTGACTGCTAGCACTGCTCAGAAAGTACCTTTTTAGGGAAAGCTCTGTGAATGCTCTTGGCCTATAAACTAGGGGCCCTACTTGAGTCTACAGTGAAAAGCTGACTATGGGGCTGGCGGTGAAATAACCACAAACCAAACCTTGTAAATGAATACGCAGTTCGATATGCAACTACAACAACTCAAACACTATAGTCCTTGTGCAAGTTCGGGGTTCTAATCCAGTATTGATTGTGGCAATTTGAACTTTAGTTCTCTTTGAGAAGCAAGACTTTACAGGTCTACAAGTCGTATAGAATAAAACTTGCTCAAATCCGTTCTAGGCGCAATCACGGTGACAGACCTGGTATTGGGGCACCCGGGCATTTATTCAAATCTGCTTGAGTTGCAACATGCTATAATGTACTTCATTACATGACGACATCATCTCACGAGGGCTATTACTGGCCTGAGCAGTTAGCTAAAAGGGATATAATGTGTCTCGAACCATTAGAAAGGCGCTGGACAACGATCCTGGTAAAGGGTTGAAGTGGGAAGTCGCTAATGGAGCAATCGCGGAAAGTGCCTTACCATCCTGGAAATGGATTGGGGCTACTGCACATCCCTGACTAAGGGCGTATTACGAGGGAATATCCTTCTGAACTAGGGG
This sequence comes from Mycena olivaceomarginata, assembly GCA_029378375.1. Lineage (NCBI taxonomy): Eukaryota > Fungi > Basidiomycota > Agaricomycetes > Agaricales > Mycenaceae > Mycena > Mycena olivaceomarginata. The sequence continues at coordinate 25,681 of JARKIC010001131.1, read as the reverse complement.
GATTGTCGTGGGGCATCATCTGACATCTCCAGGACTGCCAAGAGAAGGCTGGACTTGGTCGATCAATCCAATTGACTAAGAAACCATACTCGGGTACTGGGAAGCAGCGGCTATCACGATTTTCAGACAAATCACTTGGACGGTTCAAAGCGGGGGTGAATGGTAGCACCAGCAAATTGATTAAAAAAAACTTGCAGGTTGTTTGGACTTCTGAGCTTGGTGACAAGCTGTAGAGCCAAAATAATGTGAAACATGCGGAATGACCCCTCCCACAATTATAATTGCCACGGGAACCCATAAGAAGACAACATTCTGAACTCTTTTCAGCTGTTTCATGGGTCACAAGCTGAGATGCTTTTACCATAGACGACCAGCCATAGATATTATTCACAGTACTGTTCTGGGAATGATGATGTTGACTAAGGTTTGGTCCCTGCCCAATACCGCCAGCGCCACCAGTGCCGTGACCATGGCCCGGACCACCAGCACCGGCAACACCTCCTGGGTAAAGTGGTTAATCCTTCTGACATCCCAAAAAGGCTTCCCTCATACCGGAGATGGAGTCAATGAAGTTATTAATCGTTCCTGGACCACCAGGATTGCCCCAACCTCCTGGGAAAAGGGATTAACCATTTGGCATCTCAACAAGCGTGCCTCGTACCAGGTTGGGGATCAGTATCTTGGTCAAGCATGGCACTGCAGTGTGGACTGTTCGAGATCAACAGTGCGGACTATATGAGCCACCAGTGAAGTTTTTACAAGAGCCAGGACCCACTACAACAGGGTTTGGGTGCCGGTATTCAAACACTACGGCAATACAAGAGGTAGCCCGAGCCCAAGGTCTGTCTACAGGCGTGGACGACGACGTGGCAGACACAGCCACACCAGGGTCATACATTAAATAGCAAAGATGGGACTGATCGGCTTTGACCAGGTTCTGACAGCCGAGTCGCGGACTCTGCATCTGTATCCGGAATTGTTTTTCTCGTCATCTCTTCTCTCTCGTTATAAAATTACGGGTGTCTTTCCGAAGCCTTTGACACCCTACAGTTGGTCTTCTCTCCCCCGAAACCTTGGATATTCTCACATTAGGCGCTCAGCATTGCCTTCTCCTTCAAATCAACTTTGATTATACGGAACCCGTACCGTCTCATCGGGCCTCTGAGACTGTATCTGGAAACACCTTTACACACATAGAGCCGGATAGAGCCGACGCTTCTCCGTAGAGCACCATAGCGACCTCGGATCTACCATCACATCCGGGATCTATGGTAGGTTCTCATCTCTCGATTGCTTTCTGTTGCGGCCGCCGCTTCACATAATACATAATAAGTACAAGACCCGCCGCCGCTTTGCTCCGGCAATAAGAAGCATAGCAAGAAAAGATCAAGAAAATAATATATTGTCGACATACAATACAATGAGAAATGAAAAAAAGACGATGCGGAATCGGCAAACGACACAGGGAATCAGAGAAATCAACACAATCAAATTTCTAGATATAACAGGGAAGACGGCAGAAGAGGATTAGTTACTCACTGCTGATTAACCAAGAATAATCGGAGCTGGGCGCTCAAGAGAAGAGACAAAGGAAACATTAGCGAGAGCAAGTAATCAAGGACAACTTGAGCTGAATGTTTTGATGTTGCATTTGATTCATCTGGCAAGTTGTATCAGCCAGAAATGGCGGGAGGATTCAAGATATGAAGGCTAGAACTTGGTTCATAGAATGTTGCCGTAGTGAGCAACGCAAACACGAGAAAACCACGAATCTTGACATAAACAAAAGCCGGCAAGATAGGGTTGCAGGGCAGAGGGATTGGGAGTAATGTGGCATGGGTTGAATAGGTTCAGAACTGAAATGAAAAGCAATCATGACTGAGGAAGCAGCAGACATAACACAGATTTAATCTTCTAAGTCTAAGATTTGGGTAGCTGACACTGGTTGAGAGATTCAAATTTTTCAGCACAATTTACAGTCAAAAATGTCGATTGTTTTTCAGACATTTTTCACTGAAAAAAATGGTCAAATTTTCAAACTTTTTTCACCCCTTTTCAACTTTCTTTCAAGTTTTCACCTCAAACCAGAAAAGTGGTGAAAAAGCTTTGAAAATTTCACCATTTTTTCAGTGAAAAATGTCTGAAAAACAAATGACATTTTTCACCGTAAATTGTGCTGAAAAATTTGAATCTGCTAACCAGTGTGAGAAGTTCATAGCAATTTGTGTAGAAAATTAATTTTCATGATGTACAATTTCGTGGCAAAATTTAATCACGGCTGTGCAACTGTTGGCAGGGCAAAGGCAATTAAGGCTTTTGATTTTGAAAGGCCTCGGCCATTGCCCCCGGTCAAGGAGCCATGCTACATGCCCAAGTAAAGGCCCATCCCGAGTCGAACGAGTGTCTTGCATGCATATGTGCATGTGGTGAGGTGAACCAAGCGCGGTCCACCCGCTATCGAGCCGATACCCACCTCCCTGTGTCCTCACTGGATTCAATAATTGAGAACTCAACTGGAGAAACGGCAACCACAAACCCATCCACACCACCCGGGAGCGAAGTCAAGAAATACCTGAAAAATGGAGTGCCCGAAATTAGAGACCGATGTGAACTTGAACCGAAGCCTGAAGGCAAGAAGAAAAAGAATGATCCCGACAAACAAAGGCCCGACCCCGAATCGATACGGTCGGGTTTCCTGAATGCTCCACGTGAAGCTGGCGCGGTCCTGCCGCTATCGAGCCGATACTTGCCTTCCTATGTCCCTGCTTGTATAAGTTTTAATCCACACTCGAGAAAGAGAGCAGACACAACCCTACTCACAAGCGCAAACCAAGGTAAGCGAGACCTGAAATGGATTGCGCAAATTGGAGAATGACGTGCGCTTGAACTGAAGCCTGAGGGCAGGAAAAAAAAGAATGATCCCGACAAACAAAGGCCCGACCCCGAGTCGAATGGGTGTCCTGTATATGCTCTCTCTTTCTCTCCTCGACGGGAAGCAAGCGCGGTCCACCCGCTATCGAGCCGATAGCTACCCACTCTGACTCTGCTTGGGTACGATTCAAAATTTCAGCCTCGACTCGAGACAGCAAACGCAGACCCACCCACAACTCAAGCCCGAACAAGACCTGCAATGATTACTCAAAATTAGGAACCACGGGGAGGCTCCGAGAGTGGAGGAAAGGAAGGAAATAAAAATGAAAGAGCAGCTTCGAGGAACATGGCCCGACCCCGAGTCGAACGGGTGTCCTGCATATACTCTATTTTTCTCGTTATATTCATACGCGAAGCAGGCGCGGTCCACCCACTATCGAGCTGATAGCAGCCTACTTCTGTCCTTCGATAGCTGCCTTCCTCCGTCGCTTCCGTTGAGCGTGATGTGAGCGAGAATGCAGAATGCATTGAAACCAGTCTGAGAACAGTGTGTGGCAAAGCGAGGGCGGGTGGGCTGAATCGGCTCGATTATTAAGAAGAAAAGGATAGGAGCCGTGGGCGTCGTGGTGTGCGGAGGAGAGCTCGATAACAGGCGTGCGGCATGGTGCTCGACCTTCAGAAACTAGATCTGTAAGACGTGTCTCGGAATAGCGCAGTCAAATATCATTACACACACAGCAGGGTTCTTCTCTTCTCTTCTTCCTCTCTTCCTCCCCTCTCTTGGTCCCCTTCTACCCTCTTGCTCTCCTCCCTCCAAAACTATTTCACTCCTCGCTCCTTACCAAATACCATCCCACCCCGACCAGTTCCAGCCCGTTCCGCTCCCCAAATTTAACCGCATCCCAGTGCCGCCGGCCCGCGGGGGTGGCGTCGTGTTCGGGGGCGTCCTCCGAGAGTGTGAAGGAGGGGGGCTCGCGGTAGAGGGTGAATGCTAGATAGGGGGGGGCGGAAAGTGAGCGAGGAATTTTAAAATATGAGAGAAAAAAAATGCAAGTATAAAGAGAAGCGGAGACGGAATTTGGGAGAGGAGGACGCAGAGCATGAGGGAAGGAGGGACAAGCTAGAAGCGAGAGGCGGTGGAGTGCGTAGCAACGAGTGGGGAGATGGGAAGCAGACAGAGAAGGGGAGATGAGAGTAGAGGGAAAAAGTAGAAGTGAAGGCGACGCACTATACCGATGCAGCCCGCTGCCCTTCGGCGGACCCGGAGGGCGATACGGCGTCGGCTCCGCAGCGGGCGTGGGCTTGGCCTGCACAGCGGGCAAGGTCGGGTCGGGGTCGGGGGTGAGGCCCGGTTATCTGTAGATCACGGTGAGCCTCCATCCTCTTGAGAAACAACTTGAACGCACCACCCAATGCCGAAACTGTCGACTCGTCGGCTGCGCAGCGCTCGGCGCATCGGGGTCGAACATCGCGAGTGTGTACTTGGGTCCATCTGCGCCAAAACTCTTCACCAACCCATCCTCGCCGATGTCTTGCTCCCTTGGCGCCGCAGCGATCGCCACCTTTGGCGCGTCCACAGTCTCAGAAATCGGGACCCTCCGCACCGGGGGCGACAGGGCCGGAGGGGAGGAGGATGGTGAGAAGGGCGGTGGGTGCGAAGGATGCGGTGAGGACGTCGGGGATGAGGTGCGCGGTGGTGAGGGCGGCGGTGAGGGAGCTGAAGGGCTCGATGAGCGGCATGATGGTGGGAAATGAGCGAGACGGACGTCATGGGCCCGGCTCCGGCCCGTGGCTTTTCCGCGGGCCGGGAAGATGATCTGCATCTTGGCTGCGAAAGATTATCTTCTGCGCTTCCGAACTGGCCCGAGTGTCTCAACCCCAACCAACCAAGCGTCTGGAGTCTCCGAGTCTTTTTCAGCAACGTTCCTCCCGACAAGTGACTCCAGAGTCCAACATAAAAACTCTTGGATCTCAACGAATCCAGCCAGCAGTCTGTGGAAGATAGATATGCGGCAACTTGTCCAAAGCATTTGTGCCCCGCATGCTTGCCTCTATCTGGGTTATGGTCCGGGCCCAGTGGATATGTACAAATCCATACTGTACCTGAGTCTATCGTCTGCCGTATCTCCGCTGCCGATTCGATCCCACCCAAGCAGCGACCGCGGTAGCCAGCTATCGGCTCGATGGCGGGTGGACCGCGCCTGCTTTTCCTGGGCTCCGGATGGTTACCATGTCTATATGCAGGACACCCGTTCGATTCGGGGTCCAGCCGTTTTTCTTGGACTGTAAGGTTTTTTTTTTTGACATTCAGGTGCTAGTGGCGATCCTCCATACGCGTCTCGACACCTTTTCCATTGCGGATTCAGATTGAATCAATGGCATCCGTACAGGCACAGACCATCCCCCCCGCTTCGGATATGTTTGGCCTGGTATGTGCGTTTATATCTGGTGTTTCTCTAGTGCTGATTTTATCCCACCCAACCGGGACACAAGTACGCAGCTATCGGCTCGATAGCGGTGGGACCGCGTCTGCTGCACGGTCATGTAGGACCTGAGTTGCATATGCAGGACACCCGTTCGATTCGGGGTCGAGCCGTTCTTTTTGAACTGTGAGATTTTTTTCAGCATTCAGATTCAGGTGCGAGTGGTGTTCCTCCCGGCTCCGTACACGTCTTTACACCTTTTTCCAGTGCATGAAATTGCGAGTTAATTGCGTCTGTACAGGTACGAGCCATAGACACGGCTTCAACTGTGTTTGACTTGTGTGTGGTTTTATATACAGACACGAGCCATCCTGCCGCGTCATATTATTCGGCGCTGTGTGCCTGTTCTTTGGAGTAGATGTATTGAATCCCATTCAAGCAATAACCGAGGTCAGCGACTATCGGCTCGATAGCGGTGGGACCGCGTCTGCGTGTCCATACATAACCTGGACGATAACTGCATATGCAGGGCACCTGTTCGACTCGGGGTCGGGCCATGCGCGGTAGTGATTCTCTTTTTTTTCTCCTTTTCCTCGCCCTGCCCCGGCACGCGAAGCCAGAGTTTTAGTGCAAGCTTCACGGGTGTTCACAGTCAACTCGCGGTTGAACTTCAGGGTTGACTTGCGGTTCCGCGGCAATCGCCGTGCCAATATCTTATCGCGATCAGATATCTCATCGTGATTGCCACGTGGCTCTCATCCTTCTGCATCGTCAACGTTCGACACCTCACGCCAGGCTGCTGGTCGACATGGAAAGTGGGCCTGCCTTTCCACCTGAACTCGAGCGCGAATTATTCGAAACGGCCGCAGTCGTACATCCAGCGACAATCCCTGCCCTTCTACGAGTGGCCAAGCGGGTGCTTCTCTGGTATGTTTTTTTTCCGCACTGGCGTCTCATGAGTCTGATTCAGTATACGGATTGCGTAGGATTGAGCCTTACATTTACAGAGTTATCCATATGCACCGTGATAATCGCGCCATGGTCACTGCCGTGCTGCAAGCGATGAAATTGAAGCCCCCGGAATTTTTTTGCAGGGCCGTCCGCCACCTCGCCGCCGGGGAGGGTGCGTGTTCTATGAAAGAGGCGAGGCAGCTGCTGCAACTCTGCACGGGATCATTGATATTGCGGTCGACTACCATTCCTTCCATTTATCGCAGAAATGCGCGTCGAAAGGCTGGCTATGGATTTGGAGGAACTGTTCGAGTTCCGCTCCATCAATCTGGCGCACCCGTTTGACGCATCTCGATATATTTGGCTTCGCCGGCGTCGCAGAGGTACTCCCGGATGTTCGGTTGCTGCCTGCACTCACCCACCTCGCTCTGGACCGCTATATACCTCGCAAAAATGCGCTGGCAGCGATACCGAGGTGGAGCCGCCCACCCCCGGCGGTTCCATCAAAGGTCTCTACGTGCGCTCACGCCCAACGTCCATGGATGGCTCCATAATCGAGTTCCCAGGCTTCGCGTTCGAGGTCGATTTCACCCAGTTCGGAATGACCGCTGCACCCGCTGCCACCGTAACCTCACCCATCGAACCCTCTTTCCCCTTCCCCACACCCCCCATCATTCGTGCGCCACCCGTCGCAAAGCGCCGCCGATATGCTGCGAGCATGAAGTCTCTGTACACGGGCACTGGGACGGGTATGATCTTGAAGACCAACCTGGCGCCCATCATTCCGGTGAAGATAGTCCCGCGGGTGGAGGATGAGCCGGCGATGCCGCTCCCTGCGAAGACCAGTGGCTGGAAAGCTCTCAAGAAGATCGTACCTAGTCCCTTCCGGCGCCCCATCGGCGATCGCGCACCCGCTCACTCCGCTCGATGCCACCGTGAACGGTGTGGCCGATGCCACCGGGCCTCTCGGGGACACATCCACCGAGTCCACACTCACTGCCTACCCCCTCCATCCTCCACCCGCCTCCGCGCGCTTTGATCCGAAGGTGCTGACAACACCAACCCCCAGACACAGCCTCGCCCGTGCTTTTCTGCTTCTTTCCACCACGTTGCAGTTGACGCTTCAGGTACCTTCACCCAGTACCAGCCTTGGACCAGCCTGGCCGCCCGATGCGCCTCCTTCCTCTGCGGGAAACTTGACCTATCGGTAGCCAAACTGTCTACGAACTTCTGTCTGTAGTCTGGACCGAACTATCTTCTCTGTCTCTTCAGGCTGTGCTTCCTTCCTCATGCTCACGCTACTCCCTTTGAGCTATATCACACGGTTCTGACGGGCTTGGTGATGTCGCAGGGAGCCGTAATATGTAGTCGACAATGATGTCATCGCCAAATTTGATTCACCCGGGTGCGCACTTCGGATGTCCCGAAGCCGACATCCCTTATCTGCCCGGTAACTACTCATGATCAGGTGGACTTTCTCCTCGGCGCAACCACCAAACTCAAAAGTCTCAACTCCAGCATAGATTCCGCGGTCATATATATTTTTGTCGCCCACAGCACCACACAGCTCCACCGAAACTCCGTTTGGAAGAATTGCCATTCAAAAAGAGAGGTCAGGGTTATCATTGTCGCTCAACAGCCCATCTCTTACCCTCATATCACCCATGTCAGTGAACGACGAACCCATCCCGCCGCATATCGCAGACTCCCAGTCACGCGAAAATCCCACTCCGTAAGCGGTTCTTGAATATGGAATATTGACTGTCAACCGGCCAATCGTAGGTCCCCTGGTGCATTCTTTTCTCATGCAAGACGCTTCGTTGTCGCTGGCGGCAATTTCAATAACATCACCAATATTGCCCATCCAATTCCCGAGAGCGATCCTATGGGTAAGGACCCTGGACGAGGGTTGTTTCGGCCAATACCTGACCTGACACCGCCTTCTCCTCAGACTTTGAAGAGATCCCCATCGGCCAGTTGGACTTGTTAAACGAGGTACGACTGAACGAACAAGATCACGTTGTTCAATACCAAGTGGGAGCACGGGTCCGAAAAATATACTCAGCGCGGGTGCAAGGCTGTAAGTCGAAAATGCTGGTGTTTACGTATCAGGGAGAGACCGGCGAGGAGGTGCGTTCGAGTTTTTTCATCGAGATTCGTGAGATGATTCTCTTGGAAGGAATGGCGAGAGGACATTCTCAGATACTCCTGGCTGCGGTTGGAATTCATCTGTTTGATCTGAAAACCAATCATAGTCTCATCGTCTCATCGTTATAGGCACCCAAATTTTCCGCAACTCTACGCGATATCCAGATCGTCGGCTCTACAAGCCATGATCTTCCAAGACGGTGACTTTTCTACTTGAACTCGAAACCATTGGTCTTATTCTCTCCGGAAACCAATAAGACTTGATACCCTTGAGAGAGATGATGATGAAAGCTTGTGTGTCCCCAGTGTCAACCGTCTATTTCTGGGGTTTTCTGGTATGTATGCTCTGTGCCATTCTGAAGAGGTTTATCAGTTTTCGTAGGACGAGGAGTATACTGTGCGAACATTCAATGCTCATTCATCCCCTTCTCAACGCGGAAAGGCAGGACGCCCGTAATTATTTCAAATCTATGTCTGGAGAATCCCTTGCAAGTTTTCTCACCTTGTCTTGAGTTTGAATCTGACAGCCTGGGATAGAGTGTTGTCGGAACTAGCAGCTGGATGCGAGCATCGACCGGACGCCTCTGCGTAATTATCACGGGTAACCGCCATGATCGTCATGGGTTCTCGTTGTCACATCGACGTGTCGCATATCTGAATCTTTTTGAACCGCATCACAACTCGACTTTTATTGATTCGATTCCGTTGGATCGCTATGATGCTATTTGTCAGCGTCACTGCAGATTCACGGATATGCCGGAGTCGTTGTCCGTGACCGTTGGTTCAATTATCTGGGGACCGCATTCCGAAAATCCAGTCACAATCGGATATGTCCCCGTGGACAACTTCAGATACTTCTGGTGGACCGTTGATGACGGGACTTCCGACGTGTTTTTCACTGAGAGAAAGGATCCCAGTGACACCTGGCTTCGGTGAGTTTGAGCTTCCCGCAGTGGCACCGTTCTGTTGACACGCTCATCCCAGTATTGAGTCATGTGACGTCGCAGGGATCAAACAGATTTCTTGTCATTTCGCCGGGGTCTCGGCGCCCAAGGCATGGCTTACCCAAGCCAATTATCTTTTCAACAACTCCATGCAATCTCGGCCTACCACGAGGATTTCGGTAAGCGTGTCACTGGTTCCAGTACACATCCAAGGTAGCTTACGCCCCGCTCCACCGCGAATGTTTCCTATAAACTCAGCACTCTCGATACCGTAGAAAATCTACCTGCAGGCTATCTATTTATATGCCCCTTAAAGGATATCCAGTGCGGCATTGCAGACCAGCCTGTCTACTATTGGTCACTGGATCCATCAGGAGTTGAACAGTTGACCGAGGAGGAGGTAAAGCAACTCGGATTTCCCTTCTTTCAGTTGGAGATGGAGGCTATGGGTAAATATTGGGATGGGCATATATATGAGGGGCTCCGCCAATTCTATGAAGGCAAGGGGTTTGATCCCTATAGCCAAGATGTTGCGGGAGAACTGGGGCTTCCACTTCTGCAGATAACTTTGGATCCATTTGAGGGTGAGTTATGAACCAATTCTGCATTGCTAAGATGGGGAGCGCTCATATTTTATGCGCAGTGGAAGATACCGGCAGTGAATATACGAATACGTCCACGGAGTCTGCCGAAGAGGAGAGCGATGAAGATGTTGGAGGTGAAGTGGAGAACTGGGATACAACAAGTGTGGCTGGCGAAGGTACATAGCTCATTAGAACACTTTTGATTGGGCTAACACCGACATAAAACTCATCCAGACGCAGAACCTCCCCGGTTCTCACGGGTCGATGAGCTGGAAATGCTTCCTCGCTCCACGAGCTTCGTGCTCGTCGCATGGGTACAGTTTACTGTTATTATCATCAATTTTTTCTCCTGGGTGTCCAGTTCTTGGCTTAGCAGTATCCTTTTCGTTTCTGTAACGTTATGATTTGAGGAGAATAAACGATATGCCATGTACTATCTACTGCCTACCATCAACACAAATCTATGCAGACCAGTCCAGCGGAGCCCACGCAAAGAGCATTCAGAAAAAGAAGCGCCCACTTCATCCGAGCTGGAATGCAACGAGCGAAGGAAACAGAGCTCGAAGAAAGCAACTCACTCCTACGAATCTAGTGAAACTGCACGAAGGGATGGTAGATGAAGCCACCTCGGCAGAGTAAAGAATCACCCACAGAGTGAGTGTTTGTGCCTTAGCGCGGATATGTACGCACTTTAATTTACTTTTGAAGCCAGAGTGTACCCCCGGGCCGAGAAGATGATCTGCATCTTCGGTGCTACGAATCTCTGCGACAGATTATCTTCTACGGTTCCGAACTGGCCCGAGTGGCTCAATTCTCCGAGTCTTTTTCAGAAACGTTACTCCCGACCAGTGGCTCCAACATAAAAAAACTCTTGGATCTTAGGGAATAAACCAGCGGTCCGTGGAAGATACACATGCGGCAAGTCGTCCAAATCCTTTGTGCCCCGTATGCTTGCCTATCCTGGCCATGGTCCTGGTGGATGTCTCAAAAATCCATAATGTACTCTATCGTCTGCCGTATGTACCTCCACTGCCGATTCGATCCCACCCAAGCAGCGGCCGCGGTAGCCAGATATCGGATCGATGGCGGATGGACTGCGCCTGCTTTGCCTGGCCGTGACTACGTCTGTATGCAGGACACCCGTTCGATTCGGGGTCGGGCCGTCTTTCTTAAACTGTAAGGTTTTTCTTTTTCAGCATTCAGATCCAGTGCCAGTGGTGTTCCTCCCGGCTCCGTACGCGTCTTTACACCTTTTTCCAGTGCATGAAATTGCAAGTTAATTGCGTCCGTACAGGTGTGCGCCATAGACGCGGCTTCAACTGTGCTCGAAACTACGACTTCACGAGCCCGAAGCTCCTTCCTTTCATCGCAGAAATGCGGGTCGAGAGGCTGGCTATGAATTTGGAAGAACTGTCCAAGTTCCGCTCCATCAATCTGGCACACCCGTTATTCCACTCCGTGACGCTGCGCATCTCGACATATTTGGCTTCGTCGGCATCGCAGAGGTACTCCCGGATGTTCGGTTGCTGCCTGCACTCACCCACCTCGCTCTGGACCGCTATATACCCCGGAAAATGCGCTGGCAGTGCTGGTGGAATGCCCATGCGTTTCACTTGTGGTGCTGAAATGGCACCCTTCGCATAGAAACCTGTACCAAATGGCGCGAACTCCGCACACATACGACGTGCGATTCGTCATTGCGATCGACGGGGACTACTGGGGAAATTGGCTTGCCAGCGCAAGGGGGCTGCCCGATTTTTGGGCGCAGGCAGACGCTTTCGTGGCGTGTAAACGAAATGGAGACGTTGGAGGCAGGACGTCCTAACTCACTCGCATATACACCTTGCTAACTTGGTCTCAGATACACGCTTTTGGTTGAGCTAGTAACTCCAGAAACAGAGGTGTATCTCGGGACTGATTTGTCTATTGTATTTTCTGCGGGCTTCGTCCCGCTGTGGTCTTGGAATTGGGCTGCATTTTGGCGCTTCACGGTCCGCCCGTGCTTCAGCGCCAATGGGCTTGACATCTGTATATTTCTTCGGCGGCGAAGGCATGGGTGAGTTTTTTTCTTCTCTCGGTTTCTTGATACCCAGTCGCGATCTCCTTTAGGTTTCACTTTCCATAGATCCGTTCGTACGCGCAAGCCTCACTGGCAACAGGGTTGTACTACTCGGGATTTCTCCTACTGTGTCAAATCATTCTAATATATTTATGTTTTCCTGACAATCGGCACCCTCCGGAGTCGTCCTTTCTTTTGAAAGGTCGAGGTTCTGAATAGAAGAATTAAGGAAAAAGCGCACGACGCGCTTGCTAACGCTTTGGTGGCCTTCGGCATGGAAATCAGCGAATATAGGTTAGTACCCGTAGTAGGCGTGCATCCGGTCGCTGGAGAAGGAGGATGGGTTAAGGACGAACTGGATTGGATGGACGTACAAGAGTCAGATGACCTTGCAGCCGGTCTTGCAGGCGCACCGTGGCACGATTTGTGCACGGATGCAGTCGTAAAGCGCAGCGCACCGGTCCTTCTTAGCCTGTGCAGGAATCATAAGATGAACGTTGCGAAAATCAAGTGAAAGGAGGGGTACCGTAAGGAGGACGGAGGCGATCGGCTCGCTCCTCGTGAGCAAGAGCGGAATCCACGATTATCGCACGACGAGCACTACAGGAAGGTTCAGCGTCGAGAAGGAGAGGAATAAAGGAAGGACAGCGTACCCCTTCGCTGGCTGCACGCCACGATCGAGCGTCTCCTTCCCGCCCTCCTTTAGTGCCTTGACCACACTCTGGTTGACCTGCTCGTTCGTCGCGAACTCGAGCAGGCAGTGAGGGGTGCTCGAGCGCCATTTAGCGGTGCTTCTCCGACCCGTGTTCGAGTACTGTATCCATGGGCAATCAGGATAGGATCGTGGTAGAGGAGATGGAAGAACGTACTGTGCTGGATGCAGTAGGAGCCCCACTGGCTCTTCGCGACCTCACTAAATACCGCGGCGCTGTGTGCGAGCAGCTCGTCAATGATCCCGTCCTGGCGCTCTCCTCGGGTTTCTCGAGGGCGCGCTGAAGAAGACGCGAGTCAGGATGAGGATGGGAGGACGGAAGATGGAAGAGGGATTACGTACCTGCGGGACGAGTGATCCAGTCTCATGGTATGCAAGCGCGGCCCACTGGCGCTTGAGGGACTTGTCAATGCTGAGTGAAAAAGGATTGAATCGGCGTCGATGAGAAAAGGAGGTGCGACGGGTGCGACGTACTATGCAAAGATCGGCGGCGCCGGTGGGGTCCACAAGAGCTCAGTGATCTGTGAGGGAGATTGTCAGCGAAAGCCCAAAGTGAATAAAGGAAGGACGAAGCGGGGACGGTGGAACGACAATTAAGAGGATAGAAGTGAAGGGTCAAGATATATCGGAGGAACAACAGTCAAGGTGGAAACAAAGAGAGAGGATTGAAAGAGAGAACAAGGACGAATGAAGGTGCAGACCACGAAGGATAGAGGTTGGAAAGAATGGAGACCACTCTAACTTTACTCCACACATGCGACGCGTGCTTGTTTACCAGCGTCGTCGCCGAAGCGGCCCAAAACAGCTCTGACACAATCAGCAAGCAAACCTCCTCGCAATCGAGTGCCGTCGAGTTCTGGGGGATGTGGTCCGTTACAGTGCCGTGAGGTCGACGATACGGCCGCTGCGCAGCGAGACGATCAATTTTTCGTACAGGGGAGAGGAAAGGAGGGGGCGGATGACATGCCTCATGCAGGCGACGATCCAACGGTGTTCCTCGGGGCCCGTGGCGGCTTCGAGACACCGCTGAACGGCGTCATTGCTGAACCCTAGCGGAGGGCGGGGGGGGGGATAATCAGCATAACGCACAGGACGAGAAAAGGAAGGGACGCGCCGATCGGTGCATCAGAATCTCCCTACCGTCCGCGCAGATGGCGTCGACGATCCGGGCGCGGTCTTCGGGGCCTGCAGCCTGTGCAACGAGGGCATCGTTCACGCATACTCGTACTTGTGGCAGGAAGGCGGGAGGGAGGGAGGGCAGGGGGAAAAGGGGCAGAGGAAGGGAAGAGCGGTGGAAGAACCCACCTTGAGATTCTCGTGGAAGATGCTGGTCCGCGCTCTTCATCATGCGCAGTAGGAAGAGGCGATTGTGACGGCGGAGCGTGAGTGGGAACGTCGCGCATAGCTGCGCAATGGCATGAGGATTACCTCGATGCGGAAATCCAGAGGCGCAACAGAAGAGAGATAGAAGAGGCGGCCGCAGGAGAAGGAAGGGAACGTGAGAGTGGCGTGGCCCGGGCGGTGCAAGCGGACGTGTGAGAGGGAGCGGGCTCAGCGGCGACAACGTAGTGGCGTGGAAGCGACCGTGGCAAAGGAGAAGCGGCGCAGCGGTGCGCGGCGTACAAGGAGGGGGGAGCTTGTGCAAAGGAGTGGCGGACAGCCGATCTCGATCAAATTATCCAGTTCTGCTTCCGAGTCGCTGTCAAATTGTGTGACGTGGGATTCCACGTTGCATTTCCCGGGGAACCCCGCGCTGAACAAATCGATCGCACGACCGATTAAATCCGACCATTTTTGGCTCGGAAGGCTTTGGCAGTGAACCAACAGTGAACACGACTTCAGGCAGTTGAACCCCTTGGAATGAACAATTTCCCAAATAAATTGAAACACGCATTTGAGCCGTTGACATACCGGTTCATTCGTAGTCGCCGACCCGGAAAGCTCCGACTCCTTTCTTCTCGGACATTCCTCGTGCGAACGTGAAGGCTGTTCTCCACGAGGCGCTCAAGGCGACCAGTCTGTCTTCTACCTCCAAGTCCACTGTACACGAGTACATCCTCCTCTTCCTTTCTGTGGGCGGCTCTTTCTGCTGTGTAACCTTTGCACGTGGCTTACATGGTGTCCCACCTACAGAAGATTGGTGCTTCAACAGCCCATTTTGACCATGTCTCGCCAGGATAATGGAGCAAGGACCATCAATTACAACATTTCAGGTGCGTACGAAGCTTTATTGCGACGTCAACATCATGATATCTTGTCCCTAGGGGGCCACGGAGGCTCGGGTGGAACGGCCACGGAAATGGTGGCATGGGTGGCAGCGGGGGTACGGGCGAGGGTCCCACCGTGATTATTGATAATAAAATGTATGGTGTCCCCTGCTTCTTTCCCAAAGTCCTTTCTCAACAACAACAGTATACACCTGGGTCAAGGGTTAATCATATTTCCTGTGTTGAATATTTTTCAAGCTGAATTATGTCTAGACTCAAAGAAGTTCTGTGCAAGTGGTTAGAGTTTCCTCCTACTACGAAGGACAGACAGCACGAACTGCGGAAAATTCATCATGGAGCCACTGGGTGCTGGCTCCTACATGATTTTCGATTCGTCAAATGGAAGGCCACACCCAGCCCTTTATGGATCAAAGGAATCTGTAAGTCAGTTTCATGTGTTCCAATCCCACGTCTAATTAGTTACAGCTGGTACCGGAAAGAGCGTACTAAGGTGTGTTGTATCACTACAATGTACATCATCTGCCACTAATGGCACTCACATGGCCAGCTCAACAGTGATTGACGAAATTGTCAAGGCCTGTCCCGTCTGGTCTGCAGTTGCATTTTTCTATTTTGATTTTAGGAACGAGAGGCAGCACATGGACCTCATGTTACGTTCTATCATCTGGCAGCTCTCTGGACGGTCGCCTTTTCCCTATAGGTCTCTTTGTCAGCTGCATAAAACCCTAGGAAATGGAACTATACTGCCACAGCATTTAGACCTTCTAGGAGTCCTCATGGATTTACTTTCAGAGTTGGAACAGACATATATTGTCATTGATGGGCTTGATGAATGTAACAAGACCGACTGGAAGCCTCTTATCCAGTTCATTCACAGCCTATGCCATCCTGCCAAAAATGCACCACATCTCCTATTTACTAGTCAACCTCTTGAGGAATTCAAAAATGCATTCAAGGATGTCACCTTCATTGAGCTGGGTTCCTGGGTCTCAAGGGACGACATTACATCCTTTGTTAGCAGCAAAGTTGCCAACATCGGAAATTGGGCCAGTGATGACAAGCATGCAAAGGATGTTACAGTGCAGATTGCACAGAAGAGCAATGGAATGTTAGTCCTCTCTCTGCACTTGGATTTGTCCTCAAGCTGACTTGCATATCCAGGTTTCGCTTGGCTGCATGCCTCCTCATTGAACTGGAGAATTGTCTTTGGCCAGATGACTGGGAGGAGACCCTCAAAGCCCTTCCACCAGATCTGTTCGGGATTTACAACCGTTTCTTGACTCGGGCAACAGATACTCTCAAAAGAACAGTTTTTCTCCAGGCAATTTTCAGGTGGCTTGTGTTTTCTGCCAAACAGCTGAGATCAGACGAGCTGGCAGATGCTATTGCTTTCCATCTGGACAACCCCACATTTGACTTTTCTGACCCAGCTAGATCTAGTTACTGCCCAGATAGACGTCAGGGCAACTCTGGCATCTTCAAATTGTTGGGGGGCCTGATCGTGATTCAAGAGAGTCATGGGGCTAAACCATCAATCACTCTTGCACATTCATCTGTCAAGGATTATCTCCTCTCCTCACAATTCCATAGGGAATTTAGCTCCATCATTGACCTTACCAAAAGTCTCTCCCACAAATTTATTACCCAACCTTGTATCCGCTATCTCCTCCTCTTTGCAGACACCAAACATTCAATGAACAAGGACACACTTCCAGACTACCCAATTGCATTATATGTTGCAGAATATTGGTTCTATCACCTGCGGCTTTGTAATGAACAGGACCAGGAGGCACTACTTCCCTCAACAATGCATCTCCTGGAGGATGGAAGTAACCAACATACTGCTTTGTACCAATTGCGTCCTACTTGGGTCGTGGAAAACCCGTCAGTGGGATGCACCCATATCACCTGCAGTGTGCATGTGTTCAGAAATAGGCTACACTGAGGGGGTGCACTTTCTGCTCATGAAGGTGAACACATGCATTGACTTGGCCACCAAAGATGGCAAGACTGCACTGCACCTCGCATTGGAGAATGGTCACCTTGACATTGCGAGGCTGCTCATTGAGCACAATGCATCTGTTGACCTGGCCACCAATGATGGTGAGACTGCACTGCACCTTGAATTGGAGAACAGTCACCTTCACATTGCAAGGGCGCTCATTGAGCACAATGCATCTGCTGACCTGGCCACTGAATCTGGCAAGACTGCACTATACCTCACATTGGAGAAAGGTCACCTTGACATTGTGAGGCTGCTCATTGAGCACAATGCATCTGCTGACCTGGCCACTGAATCTGGCAAGACTGCACTACACCTCACATTAGAGAAAGGTCACCTTGACATTGTGAGGCTGCTCATTGAGCACAATGCATCTGTTGACTTGGCCAATACATATGGCTGGACTGCGCTACACCTCGCATTGGAGAAAGGTCACCTTGAAATTGCGAGGCTGCTCATTGAGCACAATGCATCTGTTGACTTGGCCAATACATATGGCTGGACTGCACTACACCTCGCATCAGGGAACGGTCACCTTGACATTGTGAGGTTTCTCATTGAGCACAATGCATCTGGTGACCTGGCCACCAATGATGGGAAGACTGCGCTGCACCTTGCATTGGAGAACGGTCACCTTGACATTGCAAGGGTGCTCATTGAGCACAATGCATCTGTTGACCTGGCCACCAATGATGGTGAGACTGCACCGCACCTTGCATTGGAGAACGGTCACCTTGACATTGTGAGGTTGCACATTGAGCACAATGCATCTGTTGACCTGGCCACTGAATCTGGCAAGACTGCACTACACCTCACATTGGAGAATGGTCACCTTGACATTGCAAGGCTGCTCATTAAGCACAATGCATCTGTTGACTTGGCCAATACATATGGCTGGACTGCACTACACCTCGCATCAGGGAATGGTGACCTTGACATTGCAAGGCTGCTCATTGAGCACAATGCATCTGCTGACCTGGCCACCAATGATGGTGAGACTGCGCTGCACCTTGCATTGGAGAACGGTCACCTTGACATTGCAAGGGTGCTCATTGAGCACAATGCATCTGTTGACCTGGCCACCAATGATGGCGAGACTGCGCTGACAGACCTGGTATTGGGGCACCCGGGCATTTATTCATATTTGCTCAAGTTGCAACATACTATAATGTACTTCATTACATTACGACGTCATCTCACAAGGGCTATTGCTGGCCTGAGCAGTTAGCTAAAAGGGATATAATGTGTCACGAAACCATTAGAAAGGCGCTGGACGACAATCCTGGTAAAGGGTTGAAGTGGGAAGTCGCTAATGGAGCAATCACGGAAAGTGCCTTACCATCCTGGAAACGGATTGGGGCTACTGCACATCCCTGACTAAGGGCATATTACGAGGGAACATCCTTCTGAATCACAGGGATCATTGTTGGGCACCGTCTGACGTCTCCAGAACTGCCAAGAGAGGACTGGACTTGGTCTATCTATCAGTTGACTAAGAAACCGTACTCGGGTACTGGGAAGCGGCGGCTATCACGATTTTCAGACAAATCACTTAAGTGGTTCAAGGCGGAACCATTTGAGCGGATGGTTACCGAGGAGGGTAACGGAGTGCTGACGAGGAGGTCGGCTTAAAAGTTGACATATCAACAATATCCCATCACAATCGTTCTAAGCGATGTAGATCTTGACTCATCGCTAAGCTCGGCTCGTTGATGTTCCTTATAAATCTCTCTCAATTTTACTAATCACTTGATATCTGACAGGAGTTCATCGGCTAGCTGCCATACCACTAGTCATATACCCTGGACCCTATTGTTCGTTTGTATCAGTCTCGTTTATATTTAGAATCCTGTAACGTATTTAAGTGGATGGTTATGGGAGGAACACCAGTGAATCTCACCCCACCTGTTGGACGCGAAGTTACTAGACTTCACGCTTAACCGGTAGAGTAGTCATTCATTCGGAGAGACCAGAAGCTATACCAAGTTTCGTTTGTTTTCCCTGTTTGAATATTATCTGTGTTGGATTTGGATCTTTATAAACGACGCGTGGACATATTGGATTAACGGAACGGACGCTGTCATCCCCCAAAAGTGTTTGGAGATGAAAAGGATTAGAGCCATGTTTGGATAAGATTCAGCAATCACCGAATTACCAGACAAGCCGCCTAACCCCCAGCTCACTGTCGCTAACTTACCCTGGGAACGATTTACCCTTTTGAGCTACTACAAGAAGCACGAGGACGACAATGAATTGACACCAATAGGGGCAAATAGCGATGCATTATGACACCGTGACCTAATATTACGGGAACCGACAGAAGAGACAGCAACTACAGAGGACACCGGACATAGCGCGCACAGCATGTTACATCAATATAGCGGTACCGGCAACCAGTACTCAAACATGACATGCAGGACACAGCATGCACAGCACATTACATTGACAGGGCGGCACCGGCAACCACCTTTCAAACATGACATGCAGACAGACAGAACACTGGCAACCCGCGGCATGACACCCCGACAGGAGGCGTCATGACTGAACCTGCGCCCACCAAAGCAATGCTTGACACAATATGTCACTCCAAAGCTGTACAGGCCCTTACACAAGATGACAGACTGACGATCGTAACCGGTGTTTTACATAGCATGTTGACATGAGGCTGTACAAAATGGTAAAGTAAAACGACAGATTGACAGCAGAAGCCATTGACCTACATAGCATCTAGCTCAGGATTGAAACAAAGTATGCCAAACACTCTGTATATAAATACTCTACATAATTCGGTAGATAAAACCAACGAACCACTTCCCCAGTATCAATCTCTCTTCCCTTTAAGTCATCCTCCCTTCCGCCACCTCCCCGAGACTCACCGTAAGTAAAACAGTCCGCTTCCTTGAAGCTATTCTGTTTAAACCCGCACTCTTTAACTCTTGATTAACAGTCCGCTTCCTCAAAGCTATTCTGTTAAACCCACCTCTTTAACCCTCGACCAAAATACAAGTAGCCTGGGAGTGAAACCCTTGTACTCGTATTTCCAGTAATTTGTACTGATAGCCTGGGATTGAAAACCCTTGTATCTGTACTTCGTCAACCGAATCCGCTTTTAGCAAGTAGCCTGGGACCGCGAAACCCTTGTGCTTGTTTGTACTGATAGCCTGGGATTGAAAACCCTTGTATCTGTGCTTCGTCATCCGAATCCGAATCCACCTTTAACAAGTAGCCTGGGACCGAAAACCCTTGTGCTTGTTTGTATAGATAGCCTGGGACCGAAAACCCTTGTATCTATATCTAGTCAAACCGAATCCGCCCTTTGCAAGTAGCCTGGGACTGAAAACCCTTGTACTTGATCATACAGATAGCCTGGGACCGAAAACCCTTGTATCTGTATCTAACCTCTCGAATCTGCAAGTAGCTTAGGACCGAGAAACCTTTGTGCATGTACCACCACATTCCGTAATTGAACAGTCCGCTTAACTTGGAGCTATTCTGTTTAATTGTTCCGCACCAGCCTCCCCACTCACCTCCGTTCCACTTTTTCCCACACTTTCCCCTTTTTATCACTTCTCCCTATTTTAAGGAGAAACCAACAACTTTTCATTTCACTACCCATTTCCCGAACTTACGAGAAACTCCCGAATAAAGTCATTTCCGGAGGACCTCGTGTATAACATTTTATACGCCTGACATCATTGGAGCCCACCGCGAGGGAAATTCCAGTGAAATTATCAACCATAACACACAATTCCTCTATGCAACTCAACGATCAACCATCCACTGATTCACAACCAAACCTGCAATTTGTGAATCCACCATATAATCAAAATCTGCCAATGCCAGTTTTGAGCCCTGCAGGACAGACCATGCCTGATCTCAGTAATGATGAAGCCCCGCGCACAGCTGCGCATCCAGAACCTCTCGACCTGCTAAGACGACTCGAGTCTCCTTCCCGCAAACTGTAATGGAACCCAATTTGTTTACACCCCAGGCATTTTACAGCCAGTCGTCATTCTACCACAGGGACTCTGTTAACCGAGGGTGAAGAAGAAATGGGAGCCTATAACTATGATGAGGATGAAGCAGCCCTCTTCTCCTCCGCTGAATCACCCCCATCCTCTCCAGAACCACCCAAGCGCATGCCTGGACCCTACCCCATGACATTTGGTGCTCCAGTGCGCTCTGCTTTGGACATGCCTCTGCGCAATAGCCGGGATGCTCCCAAGACTTTCAAAGGTAAACACGCCGAAGTAGAATATTTCATCCAGCACTATGACAGGTTACTCATCAAGTTTCAGAGTAACTGATCCCATATTGACCAGTGTGAGTACATTCTTGATTATTGCTCACCAGAAGTACAGGCTTTCATCCGGGCATCGGAACACTATCAGAAAAAGAATTGGCAAGCGGTTGCGCCGAGAAATTCTGAAGTGCTACGATGCTGAACGCGCCATCACTCGCTACCGCCCGAGTGATATTACCACATACACCCTCAAGACCAAGAATAAACCCATACATAACCTGACACAGTGGAAGCGATATTATATCAAGTACAAGACCATGGCAGGTACTCTGCATCAGCAAGGGCATTGTCACAACCGCCCCATGTGGATGTCTACTTCTGGTTAGGAATCCACAAAGACTTGCGGCGAATGCTCGAAAATCGTATCCTCCAGCATTCACCTGCACGGGATAGCTCTCGACAATACTCCATGCGGGAAATTAACAGCGCAGCCGAATGGTACTTCAGACGCAACCACGCAGAGACCATGGTCGTAAATGCGGCTGACTATGACATTGACGATGATGGGAGGATATTACGAGATGTCATCAGAAGAATCAGACGACTCAGAAGAATCTGATTATGAAACATACCGCAAGAAGCGTCGGGAAAAGGTCCACGCACGCAAGGAGAAAGAAAAGCGAAAGGCAGCACGTGCTGAGCTCCAGACCACTAGTCGTGACTCCTCAGAACAGGTCATCAAGCCAAATGGATCAGCAGCTGAGGTTGCAGAACTGATCCGTAAAATCAACAAGATGACTCTGGACGACGCGGAATATGCTCCCACCTATTATTCCATTCTTGCTCTCGACCAAACAGGGAATGCCATCAATTGTGTCCGTCCACCAAGGCAAGCAGGATGGAACAGCAATGGACGACCGCGAACCATCCCACGTGAACCACCTAAAAGCACCCTGAACACATCTTCGACACCAGCCACCTACCCAAACAATATTCCTCTGGGACGACCTGATACACTAGGACTCACAGGATGTTTCGGGTGCGGAAACGAAGGTCACCGAGTTGGCGAATGCCCCGAAGTCCAAGAACTTCTTCGTACAGGGATCATCAAGACAGATGAGGAAACCCGACGGTTAAGAATGAGTGATGGCTCCTACATTCGAAGAACCCATCCCAATGAACCCCTTGCACAAGCCGCTAAACGACAGGCTGCTCCTCGAGTCATGCTGTGGTATACAGATCCCCTCCCCCTATCCGAATCCACAAGCACCCACAGGTCTTACGTTATTGACAGCATGGATCAAGAAGACCAATACAACCGCAATTGAGGAGATCAGCGCATACACAGATGACGAAATGGGAATAGATGAAGCGGGTTTTGAAATTGATGAGGATGACTTCATGGAAATTCAACTCAATAAGGAAGCAGAAATTTCCAGTGGACCAGAAGAATCCACGACAGGAGAAGTATACATCACCATCCCCAAGAAACGGTGCCTGCAAAGAAAAATCAGGTCCATGAAGCTGAACGTACTGTACCAGGAACACGCACCGCTCGTAAGATGGCATTCGACGGAGTACACATCCCGCGCCGCCCAAATCCTAAAGAGGGAGGAACAACCAAGACATCAGAACCAGTAAAGTCTCCCACTCACCTGGAGAAGCCTACTGGACCCAAGGCTCGAGATATCCTGGCCGATGTGCGCCCCTATGATGCGCGCCGCCCCCGGTTCAAAGAAGATCAAGACATAGAAATGAAGGATATACCCACAGAAAGAAACCGGCCTGTGCAAAAGGAAAATACAGTTCCAACATCTGCATCGCCAGGAAAAGGTGCAAGTAAAAGTGGACCACGAGATTCTAGTGAATTACCACAGCCGGAGGCGCCCAAGGGAGAAGCCAAGAATACTGGAAGACAATCCGAGGGTGCAGGCCAGTGTTAACCTACCATCCATTATCGAACGCATCCTTGACCTAGAAGTACCCATGACGGTTCGAGAAGCCTTGGCTGCATCCAAGGATATCCGCAACGGGCTTCAAGAACTGTACGGCTGAAGAATGTGAAAGCCGTACTAATGGGCTCCGATAATCCCATGGTAGCTCACTGGAGCTGGCCAAGATCGAACGGGGTACTAATACGAATCGAAAATGGAAGCAAACGGACGGCCAATCATTGCCATTGTAGACACAGGATCACAGCTGAACGTTGTCAATGCCAGAATTGCCGCCGAAGTCTTGAAACGACCAGTCGATATGCAGCGCACGACAACCATGACAGATGCCAATGGAGGGAATGGAGATCTACAAGGGTATATTCACGAAGCTGAGCTCTCTTGCGGCGGGGTTCCTACGCGCACAGGGTTATGGATAATGCAAAATGCTCCTTTCGATTTATTACTAGGACGACCATGGCAGCGCAACAATCTTGTCTCCATTGACGAGCGAGATGAAGGGACTTACCTCATCTTCAAAGATCTAATCACCCGAAGGCCACGCTACGAATTGATGGCAGTACCACATGAAACCACCAATGAAATGTATTTCGGGGACTCCCGAACCAAGTCCTTACACTTCGCGCACAAGAAAACTATCCGTCTCATTTACAAGAATTAGACGAGCTTATTCGTCTAGCATCCGTAGACCAAGCATATACCAATTCGCTGGAATGGTACAGCCAAGAGCAAGAGAATTATATATTGAACTCAAAAGAATTTAATACAGCGTTCCCCGCGGCAGCATGGGAAGCGCCGCTACAGGAGCCGGAATTTCCCGCAGAAACAGATACCCTGGACAAGGGCAAGATGGACCTACAAGGGAAACGAAGAATGGATCGATCTCGCCATGGGGGATACCGAATATGCATTACCTTGTCAAATTCCGCCTCTAGAACTTGACGTGGGAAGTCCGAGGGACACGATCCTGTTACGGGAAAGTCCGGACGCTGACAGTCTCAAATACGGCCACTCGGAAGCTTACGGCAAGAAAATCAGTCAGGCGAGAAGTACGGACAGCTGGGAACTTGCCCCGAAGGAGCAAGAAAATCAGAACACCGGAAGAATCAGCGTAATCTTACGATTCACGAGGCTGACTTGGAGTCCGTGTCCGAACGGACTCGGGTTTATTCGGATGTGCCGTACAGACAAGACCTGTCCGCATCAAGCGCCTACGAGGACCCGAACAAGTACGAATGCACTCACCTCATCAACCCGGACCAGGGAAATTTCGAGCTCGACATAGCACCAGCTTCAACTTCTCTTGAAGAGGTCCAAGAGGGGAACATGGGAGAATATGACACAGGCAACACAGACTTCGAAACTGCCTATACAGGGAGATCCTGAAGCCCGGGATAACCCGCAGACAGGACAGTGCGGCGCCTCAAGCCACGAAATCATCGGAGACAGCGGGGTAAGAATGGAAGGCATCCCGCCACCCCGACAACTCGGGCTTGGCAAAATGTACCTAAGAGCTCCACAGGAAGGAACTTTCCGGGCAGGAGTTCGTCTCCGGTGCCCGAGGACTCCCCCAATCGCTCTAAGCCCGCCCTACAGCAGCGATCAAGGCGCGCTGTGTACGACATGCAACTTACCAGACGGCGCGTCAACCCGCCAAGGGCAAACTGTCAAAATGTTACATCAATTCAAAATTCAGCACATAACCTGCCATGAGAGCGCGGGGAACTCACGTCCTGTCAGACGTCAAGAGAATTCGAACCACACCGAGAGGTTGACAGATGTCGAGCTCATGGAACCACTTCAAAAAGAAGAATTCACCCGGTCTTCTAAGAACGACATGACAGGCACAGCTGCACGGAAGAGCGGCCCCGAAGAACAAAACGAAGACACCGAGTCCCAGACACCTGTCAATGGCAGGTTAACCCAAGATAGAAGGAATGACGACACATACCTTGAAAATCCGGGGAATAGAGCTTGCCCCCCGAGCGCAGGGAATTCTGAGGCAAGTTCAGCAATTCTGCAGCGAGTCGATGGGGTTGATGCGGATTGGGTCGTCATTTTCAGTCTAGTTGGCGCTTGGGTTGCGTTATGGCTAGAAAAAGAAATCAGGCACGAAGAACAACGTATGCGAGATAAAAAGAAACAAGAGCAGAACCCTGAGCCATACCAATTTCCCAATCGTAACCCGCACCAACCCACGAATTCTACACTCGATCCTCTTCTGCCCGCTCCCCATGGACTGTTACCCACAGTCCGCACCGACTCGTCCGCCTGCAGAGGTGAATGAAACCGAACAAAATACCGACGCACCTGCTGACTTCCAGAAGGTGTCTATGGCGAATATAGGCGACACTGCAGCACAAATTCAGCGCACAATCGAGCGCATCGAAGCCGAGCACTCCCAGCCGCCTTTCCAGCTCGAAGACCGTAGCACCCAGGTCTCGTTTGGCCCTCCCGATGGGCGTCCACATGGAAATGCTCGTCGCATTCTCCAGAGCGTGGCCGGCTCGCAGCTCGCCGCGCAGCGCCTCGGGAAGCCCCTCCACATCCGTCCTGCTTTTGCC